>JAJHSJ010001741.1:0-39394 GCA_021015155.1 Magnolia officinalis | reverse complement strand
TTTTTTTAAAACTGGATCGGAGGTTCATAACGACCGTCACAGGCCATTTTTCCAAAATGGCTATTATGGACCCATAATACGCAACAGTTCCCGTCGTTAATGCATCCTGATCACATGCATCTTCTGAATGGATTGGATCGCATATGAAAAAGGTGGGCCCATAGATAATCTGAAAGGTTTTTAACGGTGGGCATACCAACTGTTCCCTCTGGTGTGGCCCACCTGAGTTTTGGATTGGCCTGATAGTTGGCAGCCAAGGAAAACATGAGAGGGCACACCTGATAAATGGATTAGATGTGATTTTCATATCAGTGGGCCCCAGATTTTTATTTTTATTTTTTGGATTCCACAAATCCGGGTGCCCAAAGACAATTTCTGAATTCCACAGTATCGAAAATTCAGGTTGCCAAACAACTGACAGAAATCAAATCTCAAGGATTTCTGATCCTGGATCTGAATTCTTAAGAAAGAATGCAAATCCAAGCCACGAAAACGAGACCTTGAGTTACATGGGGCTTTTCATTGAATTTTGAGTATTCATAAGAAATGAATTTATCACAGCAACATTTTATTTCGTCAGGAAGATATTTTTTTCTCCTCTAGCTTGAGACTACTTTGGGATTGAAAATAAAGGATGCAAATCAAATTATCTATTTTGTTACACATAACAACCTATCCATCTCAAAAAGAGAACTGATTGCCTACGACTGGAAGTAGGTTATGACATATACTTCTATGACTTCAGAATTTTTGGATCCAAATGCTAATAAAAATGGGTTTTCGGTGAAGTTAACCTACGGCCAGTTGCAGGTGATCAACACTTACAGAATCATTGCTATTATTTTTTAAGCACTGGTAAGAAATATGCAGTGTTAAGTAGAGAGAAACTTGCCTCTAGTTGCTCATGCAGCCGTTTCTGCACCTCCATCTGCAGCTTCAGCGCTTCCGTAATTTGCATTCCGCTGATTACAAAGATAAATAACCCTCTGATCAGATCATTATCCGTTGAATAACTGGTAATTACACACACCAGAATTTTCAAGAAGAAGAAGAAGAAGAAGAAGCAGATGGCATTGTAAGAAAGATGAAAAAAACACAAGTGGCAAGATGATTTTTTCACAGAATCTGCCCCTAAGGAGATTCAGAAGCTCACTTACAAAAGCCGCTACTTGTCTCTAACATTTTTTAATGGAAGTCATGAAAAGTGAATCAGTGTACTATCGAAGCCCAAGAGATCACATAGGCAACAAATTTTAACTAAAGAAGCTTTAGACACTGATTACAAAGAGAAATAACCCTCCGATCAGATCATTATCCATTGAATAATTGGTGCGTTACACAGACAACAGAATTTTTTAGAGGAAAAAAAAAAAAAAGAAAAAGAAAAAAAGATAAGATAAGAAAAAAGCAGATGGTATAGTAAGAAAGATGAAGGAAAAAAAACACCAAGTGGCGAGATGACTTTTTCACAGAAACTGCCCCTAAGGAGATTCAGAAGCCCACTTATAAAAGCCGCTGCTTGTCTCTAACATTTTTTAATGAAGGACATGAAAAGCAAATCAGTGTACTATTGAAGCCCGAGAGATCACATAGGCAACAATTTTTAACCTATGAAGTTTAGACGCAGAGATGCTAATGGAAATAGGAATATCTGACAGCATGTCCTCAGGAAACCTAACACTCTGTTACATATGATAAATGTCAGAAGATGTCATCATTGCTCAACTTCTCATGCATACCAGCCTTGGAAGGAGGGATTTTTGAAATCTTAGTATGGTTTTAAATCATTTGAGATTTTGAACCAGTCTGCCAAGTTACCATGCAATGGGATGTGAGGGGACAATCCCTCACGGTAATTTTTCCCGAAAAGCAACAGAAAATAAAGAAAAAGGGCGGGTCCTTGTTAGGGAAAAACTGCATGGGCTGACATTTCAATGTTTCTCAGCCCCCTGACCCGACCTAGGTACATTGCAGAGTAATGCCCTATCCCTCCTTTTCATTGCTCAGTAGCCAAGTACTTTTTTCTTTCCCCCCCTAATTCACACGGGTGAAATCTGAAGCAGTTTTAAGCATCGATTATAACATTAGCACCATGGTGTTGATTTTAAGAGTTGAATTTGAATTAGACAACTCAAGAAGAAAAAAATTCCACTCACGAAGTGCCATCCAAGCTGGAAAACAAATCGCCTGATTCTTTCTTGTCGGCCTTTGCCCCTGCATAAACGAAAACACCAGTAAATTATACTTCGGTGAAGAGCTATTCACAGCCATTTTACATTATTCGTCTCGAGAAAATTTAGAATGTTCATCACATTATTTTACTCGACACATCATTGGCTTTTTTTTTTTTTTTTTTGGGTCAAGTATGACAAATGTGTATGAGATCAAAACTGGTCATCGTACAGGCAACAACTTGGACTAGCCATATACAAAAATCACACAATTAGACAATCCTAACCCTTAGAGTGGAGGGTACTTTAGGAAAAAATGGATTGCCTTAGTTGACTCTTTAAAAATCATCCATTTCTTCCCCGAGAAGTCATCCAATATCAGAAAGGATTCTCCAATCAGTGTATTTCTCCACATGGCTCATCCAAGATGGCTTACCCGAGTGACTCTAATCTTGTGCAATTTGCCAAATGCACAGAAAGAGAGCTACTGACAAGTTACAGGGGAAAAAAAAAAAAAGCAGCAACGACTACAGTCCAGCCAATTCCCACTATACAAACACAGCTGCTTGTTTCAGCCAATTTGATTTTGTAATTCAATAAGGGCCTGAAAATGGGTTCATCTCATTTTAGTTAATCTATAATTATGATAAGTAAAACAGAATTATGTATAAGAGGTCATGATCTCTAATATTAATTATGATTAACTAAAATAAGATTAACTCATCTTCAGACATCTACCAAACATGCCCTAAAAACTTAACTCATTGACATTATCGTCTGTAGCATTTCAGCTTCACCTACCATCAGATGAAGAATCGGGAAGGGAAGGTATTTTGCAAGCCGATATTTCTGGATGCACCACAGAAATGGAGTTATAAAGGAATTGCAATAGTAGAATAAATAGGACGTTGAAGGAAAAAAAAAAAATGCTTAATGAAAAGTAGATTTTGGTTAGTAGAAGGGAATACCTGTAGGTGGCTTTTGACATGGTATATAGTCAGACCTTGTACACCATGACTCTGAGAACACCTTTAGGTGTAGCTCCTGTGTAGATGAGAGAGAGAGAGAGAGAGAGAGAGAGAGAGAGAAGAGAGAGAGAGAGAGAGAGAGAGAGAGAGAGAGAGAGAGAGAGAGAGAGAGAGAGAGAGAGAGAAGAAGAGAGAGGAGGAGAGAGAGAGAGAGAGAGAGAGAGACGACCAATCAGAAAAAAGAATGGAGGATGAACAAGAAACACAACTCCATAAAACATTTACAGACAAGGTATAGCTAAGGCGTGTTTGGAAAGGAGGAATAATTTGGAAGATGCAAAACAAAAGATAGTGGTATTTGCTAGCAACAAATTGAGCCGTATCTGGCTGGGGGGTCTCGCTTGCACATGCTAGGATTTGACCTTTTGGACGTGTGTGTGTGTGTGTGTGTGTGTGTGTGTGTGTGTCGTAGATCTCCTGGCTTGTTTCTCTGGAGTACAAAAGGTAAGCATGACGTCCTTATGAACATAGAGTCCTTGTTATAGTGCAGATATGCACTGCACTCTACAGTCTCTACTTAAATGGCCTGACATGCATTTGAGATATGGTTCTGTTTTGGAAGTCGTGAAAACCCATTCTACATAGTGGCATGGATAATGCCCATCAAACAGGCTTGCAGTGGCAAATTCAACACGGCAAGCGGCTGAATTGGGCACAATCACCATCCAGTCAATGGTTGTTCAGCTCAGCTCAAATATGGAGACTTCCAAAAGCACCCCAACATTCAACAGCATAGATTGAAGACACCAGCGACTCAAACCAACCAAGTCGAGGGTGACTTGTCCGATTTGGGTAATATTTCCAATTGTGGCTCGTGGGCCCAAACTGGATCACGCTCGACCAAGTTCAAGTCGACTTGTACAAGTCGTATCTGACTCAAACAAATCAGCAATCCATGTTCTCTAGCCCCAATCAAGCTTTACAAGTTTTGAAAACATAGGTAGCAGTCTGACTTTTGAGTATTCAGCAGAATACAGACCATTGCTGAATACTTTTGATGATCATCTGTTTGCAGGCCACCAGACAAAGGTTAGGATTTTCCAATTGGAGAGATTGTTAAGGCACAGTTCATTCATGGTGAAGCCACTCTGTTCAATGGTCTGGAATCTGGATCAGAAAACCTTGTGCCCCACTTATACACATAGAGGACCCAAGAATACGGTTTATATCCTCAGTCAAGGATCATACAATTCCTCCTCTTTTGCACCAACGTGGCAACATATTACTATACCACTGGCATTAGATAAAATATCAGGATGGTTTTGAAATTGGACGTGTTTCGAGAGAAGGTAAACTGTACAATAATTGTTTCATCAAATAAACAGCAGCACTTCCTCAAGATCATGAGGCTGTTGATAGTTAAGATTATTTGTGTTGATTTCATTTTCTGGATTCACATTGTTCACAGTTTTCCAACAATAAGTTTGACCAAGCAGGATTGTGATTAGTAGTACTCACTATCTGGTCCACCCAGTTGGGCCACAGCATCCACAAAACGTTCATGAAGCTCATTTGTCCACCGCAGCCGCTGCCGTGAGGCTAAACTAGCATTGCTGATATTGTTTCCGCCACCGCCTTGGGCCATAGCATTAGCACCACTGTCTAATTGCTGGCTGTGAGCTAATGGATTGCTGTGAACCAAACTTGTACTAGAGACCACTTTCGGGTGATACATTTATCATTACCTACAAACATAATAACAAGGATTCAAATCCATGAAGGAAGAAGATATCAGGAAATAGTTATCACATGCTAAGCAGTACAAGGTGCCATGTCTTATCACTTTTGACTTCCTTTTTTATATTGAACACAACTGAGCTATAAAAAAAGGCAGAGATATATAGAATGTTAGATGTCCAGTGATGACTGATCAGAATGGAAAAGGCTGCAATTAATCATATTAACTGAAAATAACCAAATTGTGTACTTAAGAATGCACTGAAATGGCCCCCACAAGCGTGGGGCAGTCTCATATTGAATCATGAACGTAGAGGTGCCAAGCATGGGGCCTAGTATCAAATTTGAATCATGAACGTAGAGGTGCCAAGCATGGGGCCTAGTATCAAATTTGAATCATGAACGTAGAGGTGCCAAGCATGGGGCCTAGTATCAAATTTGAATCATGAACGTAGAGGTTAAGGTGTGTTAAAAAATGGATGCATAGATTCCTCAGGGAAAGAAAAGGGTAGCATGAATCAATAAACAAGTCTCGTAAACATATGAAAGTAGCATGTTCACCAAAACGGATTGCAACCGTCCTTTTTCATTGATAAGTTGATCACCAAGCAAAGATGCATGAGATTCTCCAGTTGAATGCAGAACATCTCAATTTTGTTCTAAACAACAAGTAATTAACAGAAAGAAACAAGCCACATTTAAGAAAGCTACACTGGCAAGTCATTTACGGGCCTGCACCCATGATCGCATCTAAGCCAACAAGTTACAGGAAATCACAAAAAGAACTTTGTTAAAAAAAAAAAAAAAACAAGGGTAACAACTAACAAGCCTGTCCTCCTCTTCCAGCCATCTGATGAACAATCAATGATCCTCCACTGATAGTTGTAGAATAAAATGAGATCTAAATCCCAAAGCTTGTCTTTCTGTCTCAATCTATGCTAAATCAACATATCAAAACCCAGATAAGCCACCCATGTCTCAATCTATGCTAAATCAACATATCAAAACCCAGATAAGCCACCCATGCAAAAAAGAAGAGAACAGGCCAGCGTCATAAAGCACTAGCCCAAGGTATTCCGTAACGATAATGGTGGCCGAAACAGCCACCACCATTACCGTTACAATACGGGTCATAACGGCTGTTACAGCCCCCGTAACGGCCGTGATGGTTTCTTTTTTATTATAAGAAAACATCCAAAAACCTACATCTGCCTGTAATGTTGAAAAAAAAAATCTGAAAAACCTGTATCTGCCCCGCAACAAACCATTACAGGGCTGTATGGAAAAAGCAAAAGGCGTAAGGCGATTATGGCGATACAGATCATTTTAGTTGCTAACAGTTGTTACGACCCTATAGCGTGCAACGGTTGCCATCGTTACCTTTATGTAACAGCCTTTACGGCACACCATGAGCGGCACACATTCTCTAAGGAGATCATGAAATCCGCTTATAAACACCCAAAGGACAGGCTCCATCCACCTGGATGATGAGTGTTAGAAGCAAGGTGTTCCAAAACGGTGGTCGTAACTGCCACCGCCGTTACCGTTATGATACAGGCCGTAATGGCCGTTACGGCCCCCATATCGGCCATTATGGCCCTTTTTTGTTTTTAGAAAGAAGAAAAAAATATATATATTACATGACCGTTACGAGGCCGTTACAGTCTGTTTTTCAGTAACGGCCATTTCGACCTCGTAACGCGTAACGGTTATGACCGTTACCGTTACATAACTGATTTTGAATACCTTGGTTTTGAGTGAATCTCATGATGAACATAGGAACTCATCGGGAGATTGAACATACTTATTCAGCTATCCCACTCAAACACACATTTGATAGGTCCTATATGAGAAAATGAAAGAACATCCTCTTTGTGAATGCCTCCAAATATAGACCTCCGTGCATCATGGATATCTCCTCACCAAGCATAGGAATTCATCGCACCATGGCTTCCATCGGTTAGAACAGTGAAGAACATTCTCTATTCCAAACAACAACAACAAGATTCCAAACTTATCGTTGATGCAAATGGGTGGCCATTATCTCTTTTCTTTTGGGCTGGTTTTATTTTATTTTATTTTTCATGTATCTTTTTTTTTAATGGTTTTGTTGGATAAATAGGGTTACTAAGTGATTTCATATTGCTTTAATTTGGTCTCTACAAAAGAGGGGTTGTAGAGAAAGCAAGGGACTTTTTGACATTTTAGTTTTGTGTTTGAGAGAGCTCATCTAGAGAGTGATGTTGGAAGGGAACTTGTATCCATCCACCATAGTGAAATCTTGCCATTTCTCTCTCCTTCCATTATCTTCTTGTATTTCTATTCTCTCAACCCTATTTGCATTAATCATCCCCCATAAAGAGGCAATACGATAGATGTCAAGCTTCTAGATTGCCTAGGCAAGCTAACTCCACATTGATACGGCAATGATCCAGGAATATGGATGAAGACCTCTCTTCTTCATATTCTAGCACAATGGACGAGATCTTGATGTGACCAAACATAAGACAAGTTATGTTACTAGCTAGCACTGTTACCCAAAACACCTCAAACTAAAACTGACATTCCATGCAAGGTTAAAACTGTCCATCATCCTCACCCTGAACATAATCAAAAGAATGAGTGGGACACAAACTTTCTTGATGGAACAAACAGAAATGAACAGAAATGAATGTGAAACCAGCAACCTCAATCCAATAACTTCAATCAATGCCAGCCAGCCATCTTCTTCACCAAACGGATCTTAACATTACTATGTAGCATCTTCATAATGGCAGAAACTTAGTGTAGAGTACAAATCAGAAAATCATAAACACAATAATTTCCACGAGGATAGAGATATCATTATACCTCCATCAAATTCGAACCCTAAAACTCTAGCTCCACACACACACACACAACTCAGAGTCTCCCAAAAAAGAAATTTGATTCAAAAGATAGCATCAACCACAGACAGAGAGCTAATGAATGTCCATAATGTTTCCATAGGTTTGCACGAATCTAAAAGAACAACCTCAAATACACAGCTTCCGAGAAATTTGGACAAAAAACCAAGAAGAACCGTAAATATATACAACCTCAGCATCTCTGCACGCAGAATTTTGATTCCAATGAGAACAACCACAGAGACAAAGGCCTAAAGATCCTCCAGAATGATACCATGGTTTGGCAGATATGTAGAAAACCAATCACAGATACATGCATAACAGCCCTTAGATTACTGACCATAATGAGCAATACAATAAAGTCTAAGGGTAGCAATCAAACAGACAAGGCATTAACTTAATAACAATAGAACATCACTCTTTAGTAAAAATGGAGAATACTAGGAATGTTGCTTCTTAACAAATAGTAAAAGAAAATAACATCAAAACAAGCCAACAAAGAGATCTAAGAAAGTTGATTATTACCGACTCGCAAACAACAAAAAGAAAGGGGTAACCATAATTACAACTTTAATAATCCTAAAGTGGAAGGATTTTACATGTGGTGGCATACTTTTCCATTAGTAGAAGGAGATGGAACTTCTAGTTGTTCTTGAATATACGGGTTTGGACCTTTACCATTCTATTTCTGAAACAGAAGAAAAACCATTGGTGAAATTTTGAGTCCTTAAATGGAGGCAAGCTGTATGCTCAGTTTCATCAGTAGTACTGCTTAAATGCTAAGATAGGTTACTTCTTTTGGAAAGATAGGGAAGATCAACTTTAGACCTCTTATATTCCCAGTTCTTTAATATGGGTTTTATTGGTTTCAATCATTATCATTTCAAAATAAAAACAGAAACATTTAGAGAAAAATTTGAAATTCCTAAAGTAGGGAGGAAGGAAGAAAACCATTCTACATTCTAGAAGAACTGAACTTTTCTGGAAAGATATGAGGATATTTACTCTACAACTCTCATTTTCCCAGTTCCTTATTTGGGATTAGGGGTCTTTGATCATTAGCATTACACAAATGGGAAAACAGAAAACAGACGAAGAAAAAAAAAAATCCGAAAATCCTTAAAAGGAAGGAATTAAAACAATTCCTACATTTTCTAGAACGTGAAGAAATCACAGCCCACGAGCTGACCTTGCAATACCTTCTCATAGCACAAGAAAACAAAACCATGTTACTAAAAATAGAAACCAACAATTACTTCTCAAAGGATGCAGTTATAATCGTCTTGTATTTGTCTCATAAAGAAACCCACAGAACCATTAAAAACATACAATTTGAAGAAGCCAACTGAAACCCAATCACAATTTCTTCAAAATATAAAATCGCCACCATAGTCATCATCATCATAGCCCTGTCCCAGTTATTTCAGATTGCCAATTCTCCAAAATACAAAACAATAATAGCAATAATAATTATTATTAATATTACATTATTATCAACATGGGCACCACTATTTAAAACCCATCAAATTGATTTTCGTGCACCCATGGAATTGAAATAGAACAAAGTATAACGTTTCAATCCTAGAAGGGACAATGGGAGTGTGCAAATCAATGGGGGTGGGTGAAGATATCAATTCCCGGGTAATAATAGTAGTCAACAACAACAATGATAATAAGATTGTGTATTTGTAAAAAGGATGTTGATGACAAAAAAAAAAAAAAAAAGATAAGCAAAACACAACAATCATTCGCCCATAATTCCTAAAAGGGGAAAAAGTAAAAAAGAAACACCCAGCTTCTAGTTCATGATGTGGGGCTTGGGTCCTTAATCAATTGCCATTTCACAAGCTGAGAAAAAAAAAAAAAAAAAAAAAGATAAAACATTATACTAAAATTAGGAACCTGCAATTACATCATACTAACTCCTCAAAGTCCTAAAAGCCCATAATTACAAATAATAATAGCAACTATTATTATTATCATTATTAGATAAATAAATACTAAGTAGACAAAACCCAACTGAAAACCGGTCATCATTCCACAAAATTACAAATACTAAAAAACCTTGAATTTGGTTCTGTCTCTAATAACTACCAGTCCACAAAAAACAACAACAACGAGAAAAAGAACACACATTTCACTAAAAATAGAAAAAAAAAATCTTCAATTACATCACAACATAAATGAAACTGGATGTCATAAACACATCTCCAAAATACCCATAAATACATAAACATCCAAAAACCAAATAATGATTTATCAATTTTACCAAAAAAAAAAACCCCCAAAGCCCAAAACTCAAACAGAATCCATCACCAAACAGAGAACCAAACAACATGAGGAAAAAAGGAAGGAGAAAAGAAAATACCAAATATCCAATTTTTGCAGAATCCTTCGATTCCGGACCTGTCCAAACAACAAGAATCACGATTTTCAGAGACTTTGCAGAAAAGGATCGCTGAAATTCCAACAAAAATCCAACAAATGAAAAAATAAAAAATACCCAAATCAAGAATCCTTGCAATCTTCGAAATCCCCACCTGCCCAAACAACAAGAACTCAAATTTTCAGAGATGTTACCTAAAGGGTCGCTGAAATTCCAACAAAAAATCCAATAAATGAGGAAAATAAAAAATACCCAAATCAAGAATCTCTCTATTCTTCGAAATCTCCAGCTGCCCAAACACGAATTTTCTGAGATTCTGCGTAAAAAGGGTCGCTGAAATTTCCCACAAAAATCAAATAAAATGAAAAAACAGAAAAATACCCAGTCAAAAATATCCTTCGAAGTCTTCAAATTTCCACCTCTTCAGACAGTAAAACGGAAAAAGAGCTCAGATTGACTGAGGAAAAAAGGTCTTTGAAGAGAGAGAGAGAGAGAGAGAGAGAGAGAGAGAGAGAGTATGATTTTTTTAAAAAAAATTCGCTAGGCGTCTGAAATGAGTCTGAAATTTACATGAAATTCAACAGCCAACCAATCATAGTTTTTAGAGTCTTCCTCTACGTAAAATGGAAATGGATTTTTAAAAGAGAAAATCACTAATAATCTTGCAGAGTGTGAAAATCCATACACATTCACAGAAAATTTGTATGTTTTCCATATATTTCCTACAATCTAAACCGTCCAAATCGTGTAAACCACCTTAAATGTCTATATTCCTAAAACTATCTCTTTTTCCATTGAATTTGGACCATTGATCCTTTGTATTTGGGACCATTAACGTGATGATCAGCATTCTCTTACGTTGGGAGTGTGGACCCCACTAATTCGTTAGGAAGATCTTCTGTTAAAACTGAGTGGAAAATGGAGAACTCTTACCTCCAGTAAATGGACCATTTTGACCATTGAAGAAGTTACCAGCACTCTTTCAATGTGGAATTTTAAATATTTATCATCCATAACCTGTCCCACAATTTCAACGGTATAGATTTATGTATAATCGTACTGTGTGCATTTTCTAGTAGACGAGCGTGAAGTTTTCTACCGACAGAGTATAAAATAGCTCCTACTGTTTTTAACGCTACCCGCGGGCAGGTTCTTTGGATGGTTGGGGAAGCGGATTCCATGCTTCCCTCGCCTGGATGGAATCGGTCCAGACAGGAGCTCTGTGGAGCCCACTGCGATGAATGATTCTATCCACGCCGTTCATCCATTTTTTCAGATCATTTCAGTATGTCAGACCAAAAATAAGCAGATCCAATTCTCAAGTGGACCATACGGTGGATATTGAATTCTCATCATTAAAAACTTCATGGGGGCCACAAGAGTATTGGATCAAACTGAAATTTATTTTTCTTCTCTTCATCCAGGTCTATGTGACATCATGGACAGGTTGGATGGCATATAAACATCACGTTGATCCCTAGGAAGGTTTCAACGGTGCATGTCATTATCACATCATTTTCCTGTGGTGTGGTCCACTTGAGCCTTGGATCAATATCGTTTTTATTTTAAAAAATAAATGATCTGTAAAAATTTATGAACGGCGTAGATCAAACTCATACATAAATGTGGGCCCCAGAGATCCCCTGTCTGGACCGATTTCAGTCGAGGTAGGGACAGGACGCAGTCCGCTGCCGATGGTTGGGAGCTAACTGGTGTGTCCGGGCTGCCCCGGTCTATGCATATGAACCGGCTACCTGAACCGGGTCTAACGGAATATTCGCGAGATATTCCGTTTAAAACAGACGAGATATAAAATCACGATTTTTTCGTCTGTTAGCGCTAATAATAATGGATTATTCGTTTGTTATAGTCGTCTTGTCCCCCACCTAGTCAAGCACGATTCCTGTCGTGTTGCACACGTGTGCAAATCCAAACCGTTCATCTCGTGGGCCATACATCCAACTGATCCGAGCCGCTGGATTCGAGGAAGGGGTTGATCATAACTCATCTCGCAATTTGTTGTTCAGATGGTAATTCTGAACCGTCTATCTGTGAACCCTGATTTGGTGACCCACGGTAGAGAAAGCAGATGGGACCCGCAATCGTAGTTGTCGAATTCGTGGCCTGCAAATGGACGGTGGAATTCAAAAGGTGTCGGACTCAAAAGGTAAAATTCTAATAATCAGATGCTTGTACTGTTTAACGGTCTAGATTCACCGAATGTGTAGCCACTTGTCCCATAAGAGGCAACGGAATATGAGTGATGAGGAAAATCGAGTGGTTGTGATCGTCTCATAGCATATTAACGGTTTGGCCCATTAGATGAGGGGACATGATCTTGTACACGTGTGCCACGTGTCACTACCGAGCATGTCTTGTAGCTTATTAGGAGGGGAGACATACGGTAGAGCAGGTACGCCTGACAATGGGAGAGCCTCAGAACCATCTTTCTGCTAGTAGGTGATGCCTCCATCAGGACCGTACGTTTACTTTCTGCTTAATCTGGATGGTTAATGAGACAAACTTACATAAATTGGATGATCTTACCCATCCGTTTTCAGCGGCCTTCTAAGCTACGGTCGAAACAAAGGTTAACGGTGAACATTCAGAGATAGAAAGTGAAGAGGAGTGATATCTAGGAATGTATATGGACCATCCATGATGGGTCCCACTGGATGGACGATCACGATTGATACATTGCACTGCCACGTGTACTACGAAAAATTGCTCTAACATATACGAGCGCGGATTCGGTGCGACCCGGATCCAGCCAGGTGGGTGAGGCCGAGCGCTGGAGCCCACCTCAATGTGTGTATATCCACGCCGTCCATCTGTCTTTTCAGCTCATTTTGGAGCATGGTTCAAAAAATAAAGCAGATCTAAATCTCACGTGGACCACATCATAGGAAACAGTGGTTATTGAATGCCGAAGATTAAAGACTTCTTAGGTTCCACCATAATCTTTATTTTACATCTTTAACGGTCATCCAGACCTGGATGAAGAGAAAATACAAATAGCAGCTTGATCCAAAATTTCTATGGCCTTCTATTGTGGTCCACATGAGACTTTATATCTATTTCAATTTTTGTACCATGCCTAAAATGAACTGAAAAAACTGATGGACGGCATGGATATACAACACATTCATCGAAATGGTCTCCATGGTCAGGGGCTCGCCTACACTGGATCCGGGGTCGCACCTGATCGGCGTCCAGGTGCTACCCCCACCAAAGACGGGCGCAGATTTTCAACGGTAGGAATTCAATCCCCATTGCTTCCTTCCTATGGTGTGGTCCACTTGAATATTCCATTGGTCTTCTTTTGACTTAAAGTCATAAAATGATCTGTCAAAATGAATGGACGGCATAGATGAAACATACAGATCACAGTGGGCCCACAGATCCCCTGGCAAGACCGTCCGTCTCTAGCTATGTCCTAATGAGACTCAGATTAGTAATGTCTGGGGATGTGTGGGGTCCACCGTGCTGTATATGTTTTATCCATTCCGTTCATCCACTTTGACAATTATTTCAAAGCATTATCCCTAAAAGTAGGCAGATAGAAGGCTCAAGTGGACCACACCACAGAATCATTGGGGATTGAAATCCCACCGTTGAAAACTTCTTAAGAGCTAATATTTATGTTTTCTCTTCATCCATGCCTATGTGACCTTATGAACAGGTTAGATGGCAAATAAACATCACGGTGGAATATAGAAAGTTTTCAACGGTAGGATCTCAATCTCCATTGCTTCTTGTGGTGTGGTCCACTTGAGACCTAAATCTGTCTATTTTTTTAGCTAATTGCCATAAAATAATCCGTAAAAATAGATGAACGGAGTGGATAAAACATATACATCACGGTGGTGGGCCTCACAGAGCCCTGACAGGACCGTACGTATCTACGTGGAGTAGTGCCCAATCCGGCCACAACATATACGGGTTCTCCGGATCTACCGTATTAGGCAATTACTGATTGAAAATGCGGAGGACGGGTACGGTGCTCCGTGAGGAGTATACTTCTCAGTTTCTCACTGGTGGATGGACTGGGCCCCACATGATATGATGGAGCCCTTCGTCCGTAATGATGACTATCAGATTCAACCAATGGGAGCTTGAGAACGGTAGTCATCGCCTGCGATTGTACTTCCGAAATCTTGAATTGGGTGGCAGGGTATTGATTGTACGCCACTGTTTTTCAAAATGAAGCACGTACACGTGGCACCAAAGTAGAAAATCCACACCCTACAAGCCACGTGGAATATTGTGGATGGACCAGATGACAAAAATCTTACTGATTGAAAGATCCTAACGACCGGAAAATGGACGTTTAGAATTCAAGTAAACGGTGGTTTAAATTCAGTAAGAAGAATCAGACGATTGGAATGTTCGACGGCTGTGATATTTTGGATACGGATAATCCAGATCCAGGCCCACCATTTGGACGGTACAAACTTCTTTTACGCATGCCACGTATCCTGAACAAGTCCCCACGTTTCTTGAAACCCTGTGGAACTATTGCAATAGTACGCGAATTTCCTGCAACACTTGTTACAAGGAATTCCTGCAACACAGATCCATGTGCAGCCCATCTAGATATCCATGTAAAATCGACTCCGTCCATCAATTTTTTCAGATATTTTAAAATTAAATAAAAAAAATGGAGCTAGATACAATAATCAAATAGGCCACACCACAGGAAAAAGTGGGACTTAAGGCCCACCATCGAAACCTTATTGTAGTCCACTTTTTCTGTGGTATATCCGAATTTGGTGATAGAATACTTTTTATTATAAATTATTAAACTGATGGACGGAGTGGATTTCACATGGACATTGTGTTGGGCTCCACACGGCTTTGTCTTGCAGGAACTCCCTGTGATACGTGTTGCACGGAATTCCCGTCCATCCAGCCCTGGGTGACGTATGGGGGCAGGTATTTTGCAACTCACCACACTTTGGATTGAGAATCGATGGTTGTATACTAACTTATCATGCAACCCATCTTTTCTGCTGACGTGTCATTTTTACAGGACGCATGAACCATGCAGAAAGGATGGGTGATACATGAAAATCGAATGAAACCAAGATTATTTCGGTCCACCCATCAGGCAGGCTACGCTGTCAAAATCAATGGACGGACGACGATCTGACTCAACGTACCGGATCAGCTCACAGAACAATTGGATTGCTACCTCTTTGGGAAAGATGATTTCCATGGTGGAACCCACCTTTTGCACGGTTTAGATATTCTACATGTGTAATTCACTGCAGAAAAGATGTGGATGTATGGAACGTTAGCATACAGCTGGATGTGGGTGACGAGTTTTTCATTGGGGTTTCAGTCCAGCTACTCGCGTCGGGTGCGGGAGCATTCGCCATTATCCACGCACGTGCGACGTCAATGCCAATGGCGTTTTCTCGTGGAGACTTTGATACTCTGGCAGACTGTGATGGATGATACGCAGGCACTTAGAAATTGCATATGTTGCATGGAATTAATTCAAATAAACTGTCCAGATTATGGGTCCCACCTTATACGTATCATAAACCAAAATAAAAAATAAAAAAAATCCTGATTGTTGATATTTAATTGGTTAAAAATGAAAAATAGCCAATGGTACCATTTCAACAAACAAGTGTCAGCGAATCAGATAGTCACTCAACCAATCTGATTTTTGTGCTGTTACATATAGACATTGCGATCCACAATTTAGTTGGTTTAGTTGTCTTAAAGTATGCCACATGTACAAGTTCTGATTGCCTGCGTATCAAGCTGCATACTCTGCCAGAGTATCAAATAACTCCGCTTTTATCGTGTGCCCTCCTGAGTCATCCCACGCTTTCACCTCGGGTCAATACAGCACGCGTGGGAGATCCAGGTCGTCAATGCACCAAGCCCGAAAATCAGGCTGGTCAAGTCATCAGGTGGGCCATATGCGTATGGGACGTGGATTGCCTACTGACACTGCCAGTAGCGAGATGGCTACTGGACAGTGCTATATGACCCCGGTATGATATATATGTGTTTTATCGCCTTTTATCTATTTTTCCATAAAAACAGAAAGATGCAATTCTCATGTGTAGAGCTGTACACGAGTTGAGTTGAGCTGAGTATCACCCTATTCGTACTCAGTTCTTAATGTCTGAGTTCTACACGTACTCGGATCTACTCGGCCAACGAGCATGGATTCTCTACTTGTGCTCTACTCGCCCGAGTACGAAGCGAGTACAAATAGAAAACGAATCGAGTCGAGTCCGAGTTTTCGAAGCGAATTCGACTATGAGCAGAAATTGAGTCGAGTTGAGTCCGAGTTTTCGATAATTAAAATATATAAAAAAATCAACACCACACATTATCAGGCGAGCAGGGCTGAAACGATCGGCACCGTGCGTGCAGGGCAAGGATGACGGACAAGTGGCAGGGACGAGCAGCGGCACCGGACGACTGGCAAAGATGAGCTGCCGCACCGGACGACTGGCAGGGACGAGCTGCGGCACCGGACGACTGGTAAAGATGAACTGCCGCACCGGACAACTGTCAGGGATGAGCTGCGGCACCGGACAGGGGCACCGGGCAGACCGCAGGGACGAGCGGCAGGGTCTAGCACCGTCGAACGGGACAGGGGAGTGAGAGAGAGAGAGGAAAGAAGAGGGATGGGCGCTGGGCCGCTGGCCGCTGGGTGTGCGTGTGTGTGTGAGAGATTTTTCGAACGGGCGAGAATACGGTTTCGACGGGCTGCTTTAAAGTTGAAAACGACTGGGTAGGGTTTATTTTTTCGGACGGGTTATATATACAAGTACACGAGTCGAGTATCGCTCTACTCGTAATCTACTCAAAATCAAAATGAGTCTTAAAAAACCGACCATACTCGGCTCTAAATCATGACGAGTCGACTCGAGTCGAGTAATTCAGAGTCGAGTCGAGCGAGTAACTGAGTATACTCTGCTCGTGTACAGCTCTACTCAAATGGACCACTCCACAAGAAAACAGTGGTGATTAAATGCCCACCGTTAAAAACTTCCAAGGGCCCATTGTAATCTTTATTTTACAAAGACTTTGGAAGAGGGAAAAAAACAAATATAAACTTCATCCAAAACTTTTGTGGTCACAGAGAAGTTTTTAATGGTGGGCGTTCAATCACCACTGTTTCCTATGGTGTGGTCCACATGAGATTTGGATCTGGGTCATTTTTGGGCTTAGATTTGAAATTGATATGGAAAAATGGATAGACAGTATGGATAAAATAAATACATCATGGTGAGGCTCACGGAGCACCGATCAGTAGTTTGGGGCCACTGACAATTCCAGTAAGCAATCTGCGTACATACGTATGTGAAACGGCAACGGTCTGATTTTGGGCCCAACAGAGACAGTGTGGCCCACATGATGTACACCCCAGAACTCCTAATCACATGCCACGTGGCAGATCTAAGTAAGTAGGATATGTTCCCCAGTGGCCGTCGCATTTCTCTGTTGATGAAAATCAAAGCTCCCATCATCTTCCACGTGGAGAGTAGCAAAATAGGATAGTGAAAGTTATAACAGGTTTGAATTTGACAGACTTAATCGACCGTTAGTGTAGCTCAGTCAATGGCCGGCTTCATCTGCTCGTAAAACGTCACCCCACACGTGAAAGCTATAATAGATTTTTTCATATGCAGATGGTTGTGATGGATCATTCGTCTGGTTGTAAATAGATTACAACTATACAAACATATTAATTGGGCCATACTAAGCTTTGATTAATAGCCGTTTAATCATGTCTACTGATCTTGGACCATTGGTTTTCCTTTTTAAACCATGTTTTTATTCTTTTTAAACCACTCATTAGATGTTATATGACCCACAAGTCCAGACATCATTTAAGTGTAAAATATTTTGTTTGTGATCCATCTAAAGTGGGTCCCATCGTTTGAACGGTTTAGCTTGAGTTAATACGTGTTGCACGTGAGAGAGCCATCTATCTACACTGCACCGTGTCGCACGTGGAGAAGCCATCTCTCCACACTACACGTGTGAAGTTCATGTGCAGATCCAGCATCTAGCTGGTCCTACCATGGATGGCGGAATATTCAATATAGAATATAAATCATATGATGCCAGCTGTCCAACCAGTTGCAATTTGGGTAGTTTAAAACTCCTAAAATTCGTAACTAATTATAAATTGTAAATTTATTATTTACAGTAAGTGTCCAATTTAGCTTAACCACATTATTTTTCTAATTTTTTTTAAACACTTTCATGTTGAACACAACTCTTGAAATTCAACGAATGAAGAGTTACAGCCAAGCTAAAACTTATTAAAAATAGTAAAAATAAAAATAAACATGAAATTTGATTGTCAATCTGATAGAAATTCATGAATTCGGTGTGTGCAACCTAACATAGCAAGATTAGTTGGCTAAATGAGCTCATCTTACCAAAAAATTATATATGATACGTCAATAACTTATTTCGATTTATGAGATATGCATGCTTTAAAGTCCTGACAGTTTTAATGACTTCTCCCTGATGGTGCATTATCTAATCCATTTAGATGTGAAAGTGTCCGCAACCTACTCTACATCAACCATCCATTCAGTCAACACCACCTTTGACTATTTATAATTCTCATCATATCACAACCATTTAATCTCCAAATTGGTTCATGTTATAAATCTATTGATTTTAATATATATTTTAATAATATATTATAATAAAGTATTTGAAAAAAATGTTTGAAAAAACACGTTTTCAAGATTTTGGGAATAGTCCCACATGGGAAAGAAAAGAGAAAGAAATCGGGTTTAAATGAAAACAGTGGAGTATTATAATATTTACCTGCGTAGTCCGTGGACTATGGACCTTGCGTGTTCCAGTGCGAAGCACTGGAACACCCGCGCGCGCGCTCGCGCTCGCGCTCGGGCTCGGGCTCGGGCTCGGGCTCGGGCTCGGGCTCGGGCACGGTCTCGGTCTCGGTCTCGGACTCGGACTCGGTCTCGGTCTCGGTCTCGGTCTCGGTCTCGGTCTCGGTCTCGGGCTCGGTGCGAGGGCGTGGGCATGTGAGGCAGTGTGGCTGTAGAGGCGCTAGTGGCGCACTTCGCACGTGCGCATCGTGTCGCAGAGGGTCGCTCCCTTCGCGAACCGGAGCGAGACAGGTGCGAGTCGCGGTGCGACTAGTGGCTAAGGCAGATGGTTGGACGAAAATCAAGTGGACTGAATGAGAGTCCCTCTGATTATATAGAGGCTGGAAATATAGCTGTTGCACAAATGTGTAACAGCTATGGAGTTAATTACAGAAACTGTTGCTAACAGTCATAAAACGGCTAGCCCAACAGCTATAAAATGGCTAGCCAGCTCTCTCACAACAGCCATATAACGGCTAGTTTCCAACAGCCATATAACGGCTAGTAGATTTCTCCAACAGCTAGAAAACGGTCATGGAATTTAATTCCCTGGACCATAAACCCCAGCCATCATAGCCTATAAAAAGAGGGTCTAGATGGGTTTCCAAACCATCTCAACTCACTCCAGCAAATCCACAAGAATTTCCAGCAAAAAGCAAGGCTTGAACCTTAGCTAGAAGAATAGACCAGAGGTGTGGTCTAGGACTGTTAAACTGAACCAGTGGCTGACGAATTGAACTGACCAGTGCAGTGGTCAAAACCTTTTTTCTCTTTCTTCTCTTTCTTTTGGGATTTTTCTTTTATATTGTAATATTGCCAGATAGTGTGTAAAAGAGTTCCATTTGGTGGGCCTTCGTGTTTGCTGAACGCAGACCCACACCAGGCTTGTCGTATCCTAGAAGCAATTTGCCTGTAACCTATCAGCATACTCAATCCACTTGAGTAGGGGCAAATAACGCTTTAAGGACAGCGTTTCAGACGTGCTTCAGCCTGTCCTTAGTTCTGACCGTAGTGATTTTTGGTTTCCATATTATACAGATATTACATTAATCTGTATAAAATTCTCAACAATCTTAAAGCGTTATTTCTGTAATGGAAGCCGACAGTGTTTCATCCATCAAGCTGATGAATCAGGACTTGATACATCTTGATCGGTTCGATGGAACCAATTTTACGAGATGGCAAGACAAGCTAAAATTTCTCCTAACGGCGCTAAGGATCTACTACATACTAGATCCAAATTTGCAAGCGCTACCTGAAGCAACCGACGACGACACACCTGAACAGGTGGCCGCCCGCACCAAACGAGCCGAAGATGAACTCTTGTGTCGAGGACACATTCTGAACGCTCTCTCCGACCGACTGTACGATCTGTACCAACAGACGTCATCAGCAAAGGAGATCTGGACTGCTCTGGAGTTCAAATACAAAGCTGAAGAAGAAGGTACCAACAAGTTTCTCATCGCCAGGTATTTTGACTTCAACATGGTAGATAACAAACCGCTGCTACCCCAAATCCAAGAATTGCAGCTAATAGTAAACAAAATCAAAGCGATAAAGATAGATCTTCCTGAATCATTCCAAGTCGGGGCTATAATTGCCAAATTGCCACCGATGTGGAAAGACTATAGAAAGAAGTTGCTGCATAAAACTGAGGACTACACACTGGAACAAATCCAGAAACACCTCAGAATTGAGGAAGAATCCCGTAACCGTGACAGAAAGAATGATAACGGGAATGCCTCGTCCAAGGTTCATGCAGTAGAGAACTCTAATAACAAACATCCCGAGAAGGACAATTCCCTGAAACCCAATAAAGGGAAATTCAAGAAAAACACCCAAAAGAAGAACGGAAAGTTCAAAGGCCCATGCCATGTCTGTGAAAAACCGGGCACTATGCTCGAGTATGCCGATATCGCAAGTCTAAACAAGAGGCAAGTGCAGTAGAAGAAGGCGATATAGTGGCTATGATCACTGAGGTGAATACCATCCAAGGCAAAGTTCCAGGTTGGTGGTATGATACTGCCGCTACAGTACATGTGTGCTACGACAAATCAGCCTTCAAAACCTATGAGGAATTGACCGATGGTCAAGAAGTCCAAATGGGTAATGAAGTCCGATCAAAGGTCGTCGGCAAAGGAACTGTCGAACTGATATTCACATCTGGGAAGAAAGTGATTCTGACCAATGTACTGCACGTTCCAGACATGAGGCGAAACTTAGTTTCTGGGGACCTTCTGGGTAAACCAGGCATAAGGGTGGTGTACGAGTCAGGAAAACTGATCCTGTCCAAGAATGAGAATTTTGTCGGGAAGGGATATGCTTGTAACGGAATGGTTAAGTTTTCTCTGAATGAAAGTAGCACTTCTGCGTATATGGTTGAATCCTCTGGACTGTGGCATGATAGACTAGCCCATATAGGGTATAGTACCTTGAAGTTCATGGCTAAGAATGGTTTAATCTCATACACAGATAATGAAACCGAAAAATGTGAAGTGTGCATACGATCCAAAATGACGAAGAAACCTTTTCCAAGTGTTGAAAGATCGTCTCAAATATTGGATCTTGTGCACAGTGATATCTGTGAGTTAAACGGCATTCTTACTCGTGGAGGTAAACGGTACTTCATAACCTTTATAGATGATTGCTCTAGATATGTGTATGTGTACCTATTAAAAAGCAAAGATGAAGCATTGAACATGTTTAAAGTATATAAAGCAGAAGTAGAGAATCAACTAAATAAGAAGATTAAAATTCTCCGTAGCGATAGAGGAGGAGAATACTTCTCCAATGAATTCGATAACTTCTGTGAAGAACATGGACTGATACATCAATGTACAGCGCCATACACACCTCAACAAAACGGAATAGCTGAAAGAAAGAATAGAACATTAGTAGAAATGGTCAACTCAATGCTGATAAGAGCAAAGTTGCCACTAAATCTATGGGGTGAGGCACTGCTTGCAGCATGCCATATTATAAACAGAATTCCGTCTAAAAAATATAGAATATCTCCATATGAAACATGGAGAGGAAGAAAACCTAACCTAGGATATCTTAAAGTGTGGGGGTGTCTTGCATATTGTAGAACCCCTGACCCAAAAAGAACTAAGTTAGGACCAAGAGCTATTAAGTGTGCCTTCGTAGGGTATGCACAAAACAGTAAAGCTTATAGACTTCTAGACATGGAGTCTAATACAATAATAGAATCAAGAGACGTTGAGTTCTTTGAGAACTCACTATCCTTGGAGTCTAAGGATAATGACATCCAATCTCCTAATAGAGAACAAGATAGCATAGCCCCACAGATAGTAGAAGCTCCTATTGAACCTCGTAGGAGTCAAAGAACAAGAATAGAGAAGAGTCTAGGAGATGACTACATAGACTCACAACGTATCATTTTTCATCTAGTAGAAGCAGATAGAGAAAATGTTATAAGACAAATACCTATAGTGATGAATATAGAAGATGATCCTAAATCATATAAAGAGGCTATATCTTCTAGAGACTCAGCTTTCTGGAAAGAAGCTATAAACGATGAAATGGAATCCATACTATCAAATCAAACATGGGAACTAGTAAACTTACCTCCAGGTTCTAGACCCATAGGTTGCAAGTGGGTATTTAGGAAGAAATATCAAACTGATGGGACTATCCAAACCTTTAAAGCTCGACTAGTAGCTAAGGGTTTTAGACAAAAAGAAGGGATAGATTATTTTGACACATACTCACCTGTAGCTAGGATAACATCCATTAGGATATTATTTGCGCTAGCTTCAATACATCATCTTCACATCCATCAAATGGATGTAAAGACTGCTTTCCTGAATGGTGACCTCAATGAGGAGGTATACATGGAACAACCTGAAGGGTTCATTCTACCAGGAAATGAAAACAAAGTATGTAGATTAGTCAAATCATTGTATGGATTAAAACAAGCACCAAAACAGTGGCATGAGAAGTTTGATTCCAAAATACTATCTCATGGTTTCATGCATAATGTAGCTGACAAATGCATATACTCTAAAGTAGATGGTAGTTATATCGTTATTATTTGTCTATATGTAGATGACATGTTAATAATAAGTAATAAAATGGAAGGTGTGACTGAAACAAAAAGGTTTCTATCTTCTGTATTAAAATGAAGGATCTTGGACAAGTTGATACCATTCTAGGTATCAAAGTTAAAAAACATTGTGGGGGTTATGCTTTGTGTCAATCTCATTATATTGAGAAGATACTAAACAAGTTTAACCATCTAAATATAAAGGAAGCAAAAACCCCATTTGATCCAAGTATCAAGCTAAAAGAAAATACTGGAAGAACAGTTGCACAATTAGAATATGCAAGTGCTATAGGAAGTCTAATGTATGCTATGCAATGCACTAGACCAGATATCGCATTTGCTGTAAGTAAACTTAGTAGGTTTACTAGTAACCCCAGTACTGAACACTGGAATGCAATCAGTAGAGTCCTTGGTTACTTAAAAGCAACCAAAGATTTAGGACTATTCTATTCAGAGTTTCCTGCCGTATTGGAAGGATATACCGATGCGAGCTGGATATCGAGTGCAGGGGACAACAAGTCTACTACAGGGTGGGTATTCACCCTAGGAGGTGCAGCTGTATCTTGGGGATCCAAGAAACAGACTTGCATAACGCATTCGACTATGGAGTCTGAATTCATAGCCCTGGCTGCAACAGGCAAAGAGGCTGAGTGGCTAAGGGATCTTCTATTAGAAATCCCTTTCTGTGTAAAGCCTATATCGGCTGTGTCACTACATTGTGATAGTGAAGCCACATTAGCTAGAGCCTATAGTGGCACTTATAATGGTAAATCTAGACATATCAGTCTTCGACATGATTATGTCAGACAATTGATTCGAGATGGAATCATTGCTATTTCCTATGTGAAATCAAGCAACAACCTAGCAGATCCTTTTACTAAACCTCTACCGAGAGAGGTAGTAAAGGCTACATCTAGAGGGATGGGGTTGAAACTCTTCAACCAAAGTTCCACCAGTGATGGTAACCCAACCTAAAATCAGAAAATCTCTAATTTTGGGTTTAATGGGTAAGAACAAGTCACTGATATGTGGAAAGTTTTTCAGCACTGAATAATAAAACCTCATCCATAATAGATAAGTGCTGAGCGTTACGTAAGAGGGTTGAGTCTGAGAACTCTTAATGAAATCCAGTCTATAGGACAAGTGTTTTAAAGTAACGGAGACACTGGAAGGATTTCACCTATATGAACGTAGAGATGGTGCCGTCTCTCATGAGAGTTAGGAGTTTTTCTCTCGGGATCGTTCACGAATTAGGATAAGCACATGGCCATTAAATGTGCTGAGCAAGATTGTGGGAACTCTAACAAACACATGCGAATATGTGTGTGGTTTCTCCAACTCTGTTATCTAGGAATAACTGGTTCAAAGCTGCGGCTACCAGTAATTTCGATAGAGTTTTGAGTACTTACGATAGAGGATATTAAAACGAAGATAAAATCTTTCTTTATGCATATAAGCTGATTATTCTGGCAGTATTGTTTAAACCGAGAAAATATTTTATAAAATCAAGTGGGGGATTGTTATAAATCTATTGATTTTTATATATTTTAATAATATATTATAATAAGTATTTGAAAAAATGTTTGAAAAAACACGTTTTTCAAGATTTTGGGAATAGTCCCACATGGGAAAGAAAGAGAAAGAAATCGGGTTTAAATGAAAACAGTGGAGTATTATAATATTTACCTGCGTAGTCCGTGGACTATGGACCTTGCGTGTTCCAGTGCGAAGCACTGGAACACCCGCGCGCGCGCTCGCGCTCGGGCTCGGGCTCGGGCTCGGGCACGGGCACGGTCTCGGTCTCGGTCTCGGACTCGGACTCGGTCTCGGACTCGGACTCGGACTCGGACTCGGTCTCGGTCTCGGTCTCGGTCTCGGTCTTGGGCTTGGGCTCGGTGCGAGGGCGTGGGCATGTGAGGCAGTGTGGCTGTAGAGGCGCTAGTGGCGCACTTTGCACTTCGCACGTGCGCATCGTGTCGCAGAGGGTCGCTCCCTTCGCGAACCGGAGCGAGACAGGTGCGAGTCGCGGTGCGACTAGTGGCTAAGGCAGATGGTTGGACGAAAATCAAGTGGACTGAATGAGAGTCCCTCTGATTATATAGAGGCTGGAAATATAGCTGTTGCACAAATGTGTAACAGCTATGGAGTTAATTACAGAAACTGTTGCTAACAGTCATAAAACGGCTAGCCCAACAGCTATAAAATGGCTAGCCAGCTCTCTCACAACAGCCATAAAACGGCTAGTTTCCAACAGCCATATAACGGCTAGATTTCTCCAACAGCTAGAAAACGGTCATGGAATTTAATTCCCTGGACCATAAACCCCAGCCATCATAGCCTATAAAAAGAGGGTCTAGATGGGTTTCCAAACCATCTCAACTCACTCCAGCAAATCCACAAGAATTTCCCAACAAAAAGCAAGGCTTGAACCTTAGCTGAAGAATAGACCAGAGGTGTGGTCTAGGACTGTTAAACTGAACCAGTGGCTGACGAATTGAACTGACCAGTGCAGTGGTCAAACACCTTTTTTCTCTTTCTTCTCTTTCTTTTGGGATTTTTCTTTTATATTGTAATATTGCCAGATAGTGTGTAAAAGAGTTCCATTTGGGGGCCTTCGTGTTTGCTGAACGCAGACCCACACCAGGCTTGTCGTATCCTAGAAGCAATTTGCCTGTAACCTATCAGCATACTCAATCCACTTGAGTAGGGGCAAATAACGCTTTAAGGACAGCGTTTCAGACGTGCTTCAGCCTGTCCTTAGTTCTGACCGTAGTGATTTTGGTTTCCATATTATACAGATATTACATTAATCTGTATAAAATTCTTAACAGTTCATATGCATAGGGTGCACACGGTTCGGTTTCGGTTTTGAAATTGGAACCGAATGGCCAAGGATCTAGATGAATTGGTCCTGCCAGCTGTTGATATGGACCGTTAATGTGAAGGGCCACCTTTAGTTCTCATCCCTTTTGGAACCGGATCTGAACCGTGTGCACCCCTGCATATGCATATGGTTGTTATGGATCATTGCCTGCTTGTAAATAGATTATAACTATACAAACAGATTAATTGGGCCATACTAACCTTTGATTCATGGCCGTTTGATTATGTCCACTGATCTTAGACCATTCATTTTCCTTTTAAACCATTTTTTAAGATTATCTTTAAACCACTCATTAGATCATGTTAGATGACATACAAGTCCAGGCAACATTTAAGTGTAAAATATTTTGTTTGTGATCCATCTAAAGTGGGTCCCATCGTTTTGAACGGTCTAGTTTGAGTTAATATATGTTGCACGTGTTAGAGCCATCCACACTACACGTGTAAAGTTTAGGGATCCAGCATCTAGCTGGTCCTACCATAGATGACGGAATATTCAACATAGATTATAAATTATATGATGCCAGTTGTCTAACTAGTGGCAAACTGTCATTGGATGAGACGGTAGTTTTTAAAAAATAGGGTTAGTGCATTTGCGTACTGGTAACCCAATATACACTTTATCGTACTGGGTAAACTCTGTGGGCCCACCTTGAATGTATTGGCCTTATCCACACTGTCCATCCACTTTTTCAGCTCATTTTAGTATCTAAGTCCAAAATTAAATCATATCCAAAGCTCAAGTGGACCCCACCACAGGAAACATTAGGGATAATGATATCCACCGTCAAAACATTCCTAAGGCCCACAGTGATATTATTTGTCATCCAACCTGTTCATAAGGTCACACAAGACATGGACAAAGGGAAAACACAAATATCAGCTAGATCCAAAACCTTTATGGCCCCCACTAAGATTTCAATGGTAGGTGTTCAATTCACATTGCTTTCTGTGGTGTGGTCCACTTGAGACTTGGATAAGACACATAACTCATGGTGGGCCCCAAAGAGTTTACTAGCGTACTGATTTACCCGGTAAGTATGCAATTCGATTTAGAGAGAGAGATAACTGGGACACTTGGCATGATGTAAGTGTTTTATGCCCTTCATCGTTTTTCTCATATCATTTTAATGTATGATGCAAAAATTGAGGCAGGTACAAGGTTTAAGTGGACCACAAAGTGAGGATTGAACGTCCACCATTAAAAACTTATTTGGAGCCGGAGAAGTTTTGGATCAAATTGATATTTGTTTTTTCACTTCATCCACATCTAAATGACCTTTATGAATAGGTTGGATGGTAAAAAAACATGACGGTGGCACCTAGAAAGGTTTCAACGGTGGGTATTATTATCACTGCAGCTTCCTTTGGTGTGGTCCACTGGAGCTGTGTGCTTGCTTCATTTTTGGAATTGTTCCTTAAAATGATCTGTGAAATGCGATGAACGGCGTAGATAAAACACTTACATTACGGTGAGCCCCAAAAAGCCCTGCCCGGACGGATTACTGTCCAGGCGTGGGTAGGACGCAATCCACGTCCAATACAGAGGCACTTACACATTTAATTTTAATTTAACCGTCCAATTAATGGACATGAAATGGACAGCTAAAAATAAGGGGTTATTCAAAGCCTAAGGAAACACATGTTTAAAAATATATTAGTTATAACTGCAAACTCCAAAGCTTTGCTTTATAAAAATTAAAACTTATAAGCATCTATCCTTTGTTTTATATTATCACATACCTCTCCTCCGTTTCAAAGATTCGATTCAGATTCCCCGTACAAGCAAACAGCACAATAAAGCAATTGTTCCTTTTATCCCTTTCTCCTGGGACCTAAAAACTAAGATGATGCAGTAATTAGGTGGCCCACCATCTGATTTTTGAGATTTTGGGTTGTGTAGCAAATTGCTTGCGCTAGGATCACATACATCATAACATGAGAGTTAGACTATAAAGCTTATATTGATGTGGCCCACTACTATAATAGTAATGTAAAACTTTTATTAGGTGGGCTACATATGATAATCGGTTTAAATCTGGCTATCGAATTATTTAAATTGAGTGATTCAGCGGGCCTCATTACAATTGTGATAATTGTAAATAGGTTTGGGGCGGGATACTTGAACCGTGATCTCTATGCACATTTATTAAGCCAGATATAAAAACCCGCCATGTAGAGATCGTAGAGGAGAAAAGTGTCATAGATAAGTTTTTCTAACTCTATTTCCTATAAATAGATGTCTTGGTTTGCTCACTAATATAAGAGAGATAATCATAATCCTTTAAGGGCCTATTTGGCCGAGTAGATTGGAAGGGATTGGAAGATAGATCGTGGGATTGGCCAGGTGTACCAAACAAATACGGGATCCTGATCCCGGGATATAACAATCCCATGGATCTTAAGACAATCCACTGACATCACCATCATTACCTTTAAATCCCATCCAATCCACCCTAATCCCTTCAAAATTGTTTGAGACGTGTTTGGTTCGAAGGATTGAAAGGAATTGGAAGGTTTAATCCCAGGATTGGCCGAGCGTGCCAAATAGACCCAGTATAGCAATCACGGGATATAGCAATCCCATAGATCTTGCACCAATCCACTGACACAACTATCATTACTTTGAAATCCATGCCATCCACTCTAATACCATCCAATCCCATCCAATCTGCTCGTCCAAACCGGCCCTAAAGGTTTTTTTTTGAGGGTGTGAGGTGCAGAAGAATAAAATTCACGTCAACGACATCGAATCATCAGAAAATGTCTTTCAATCAGGTACACCTTAATATTATTGTGTTAAATCTCCATTATTGATACACATGACTTTTCCATTTCACAATACAAATATATATAATTGATGAAGGTCACTGTCTTAGATCTCATAATTCTCTCTCCAGCCAGTCATCTTTGTGTAACACTAATATGGGAGTCGATTAGGTGTGCCCCCCCCCTCATCCATCCGTCTTTCCAGCTTATTTTAGGGCATGAACACAAAAATGAATCTGATATGGACCACACCATGGGAAACCGTGGTGATTGACCATTAAAAGCTTCTCGTGGGCCCATAGGGAGCTTTAATGGTAAGCATTCAATCACTGTTGCTTACTATGGTGTGGTTCACCTATTGTATATGCTTTAATTTATTTATTTTTTGGCTCACATCTTAAAATTAGCTGGAAAAACAGAATATTCAATATATACATCAAGGTGGCCCCACGTCAGGAAGGCACCTAATCCTCTCCCACTGATGGGAATCTAATCACACAGTGCGGTGGATTGGGACCATTAGCATTGTTTTATAGATATGTTGGGAATTATTTAATCATGTAGACAACCACAATTCTATAGCCCAGATGCTCATCTTAGTGATCCACACCGTTCAATTGCATAGGACTGACACAGGTAATATGTGTGGCCCACCTCAATGATTTTATCCATTATTTCATTATAGTATGCCCCAACTTATGATTGGATTGTCCTTATTCTTCAACCGTCCAATTTATATGGTGGAATGACCCATTTATATAGAAAGGTGGGCCCACATGTACGTAAAACGAACTTTTCCAATGAGGGTATTTTGTCATTTGGCACAGCTTCCTACAATGTCTCCAACGAGAGAGATGCATCCGCAAGAATACAAAACAGATGAGAAGTGCCTGCAAGTGTCATAAAACAGCAGGGAGATGTGTACAATCATCTCATGTACTTTTGGTTCTGCTCCATCCACTAACGATGCACAGCTGACTCATAGATTTGGACGGTTTGGATTGCCGTATAGCTGCACCGTGTGTATAGCTTAAAGAGTCACCACTCACCACCATTTTTATACGGTTCTTAAACTAATATGGGAGTCTACTTCATTTGAACTCCGGTGTGAAATACCCAGGCTGTTAGGGTCCACCATTTTATATACATGAAATCTAATCCACCCATCATGCGATGACCCTTATGTTCACCGCAAATACCAAAGATCAAATGGGTTAAAAACTCAGATGGGCCACACCTAGAGCTGGGCACGGGATGACTTGCCTTGGCAAATTTGACTCGTCCTGCTCATTCGGATCCAACTCGATCTGAACCGAGTGGTTGAGTCAATCCAAATCATGTTAACTTCATACAATCCGAACTCAAACCGAGTTAAGCTAAAGTTATCTAATAACTCGAACTGACCCACTCGATCCAAAACTCTCTCCCTCTCTCCGTCTATATATATATAATATAAACTCATATATGACATTTCATACCTGAGACTAGGGTTGTACATCGAGCTGAGTCGAGTCGAGGTGGGCCAAGCTTGGCTTGACTCGTCCGTTCTCTCCTCGAGTTCAAGCTTGAGCTCAGCCTTGAGCTTATCAATGGGGCTTGGCTTGTTTTCCAAGAATTTCGAGTCGAGCTCGAGGCAAGCTAGTAGATCGAGTCGAGGTGAGCTTACCTCGAGTCGAATCGAGCCTAATCCCAACCCGACCCAACTCGCACCCGACTCAACCCAGCAACCTGACCCAATCGACACCCGACTCAACCTAGCCATCCGACCCAATTGACCAAACCCCACACGATCCAACTCCCAAATCAAATATTCAATTAATAAATATATAAAAAATTTAATTTTTTATTTTAAATACAATATATTATATATAATATAATATATATTTGAGTCAAGCCGAGTCAAGATCCACTATGATCAAACTCGGCTTGTTTTCAAATCAAGTTAGGTCATTTGAAGCTTGGCTCGCCTCGAGTCGTCATGCGAGCTGAGTCAAGTCGAGGTAGATCGAGCCGAGCCGAGCGAGCTTTTCGAACTAGCTTGGCTTGTGTACAACCCTACCTAAGACTCCGTGTATTCGATGAAAAGGTTGCAATTCTAATAAGTAAATTTAGGTTTTGAGTTGTGATTTCAGCTCATGGATACCCGCTGCACTTGACCCGACTCTACTCAACTTAGTACTTGTGATTGGGTTGGACTTGGTCCGAATTAGTCCAACGCTAAACCTAGACTCGGATCTAGTCAGGCATGTTGGACTCGTACTGAGTTATGTCAAGTTCAAGTCAAGCCTATTTCAAAACTAGATTACGCCGTGCCAAGCATAATTCTGTTCGGCACCATTCAACTTACACTAATGCAAACAATGCAAAATTAGGCTCACACTTGACCCACCATGACTTTCATACGGTCACTTAATCAGAGTTGTGTGTAAATCTGGACCACCCATCTAGTGGGCCAATCATGGATGGCCAAGTTTCTAAAAAAAATCACCTAGCAAACGATCTCACCCTAATTTTTATTCAATTTTCAGCACTGAATGTTGGCCAATAGCTAGTCTTTTTTACCACCTTTGTTTTAAAGGCCGTTGATCCGATTGATAGGATCATCCATTTTATGAGTATCTTTCAAAAAATTTCCCTCCCCTAATAGGTCCCACTAGATGGAAGGTCCTGATCTATGGATTGACCTGCCACACGTGCCGTGGAGAGAGAACTCTACTGTATTTGCCTTACAGTATCATCTCACGGGATTCTTTCGGTCTGTCCTTTTATGAACGGCACACGTGTATGAGATCCAGGCAGTTCATCTGGCTGGTCGCTGTACCACAACAAAAACTCATCTGCATCGAATAATCCTAGCCAATCCAATTAGAGTAGTACGAAATGGATGGCCTGAATTTCATACATGAGTAGTACGTGCACTGGATCGCTGGGCGTGCAAAATGGACGGTCTGAATTTCATACATGAGTAGTACGTACGTGCACTAGGATCAGCCCCAACCAAACCTTGGATGGGCCATGTCCCAAAATAGCATCCATTGGATCTTCATAACCATTTTATCCATCGCCAAATAAAACTTTAAATCATCCGTACAAACAAAAGCATTTTGATCAAACGGTTATAAACAGCCAATCCATGCAAATTTTGACCGCTTATCCATCTGTTAGGTGGTCCATCAGTTAATCGGACCAAATTAATCTTTATGACTCATTCCAAGAAAGAGGGATGATTTTCGGTTGCATCAATTGCATAGTCATGCATGACGCATTATACAATGCTTGCACTGAAAGTTTATAATGGGGTGTTTGGTGTGTGAAATTAAGTGGTATTAAGTGGGATGGAATTGAAAATACCACCAATTAAATCTCACACAGTGGCAGGCGTTTGATTTTCTTTATTTTTTGAACCATGCCATAAAACAATCACGGAAAATGGATAAATGGTGTGGATATAACATATACTCGTAGTAGGGTCTAAGTAACTTGTTAAAATCATTATAGTAGTAAAGCCTGCGACATTTCTAAACAATGTCAGCAAGTAGACAGTGAGATTTGTTGATCCCATTTATCAATCCAAACATGATTTAAGTTGAATCATAGGATTTAACTTTTCAATCTTTACAATCCAAACATAACATACAGTATTTATAAAACCATAGGATTTGCAAACAAACCATGACACAATGTCATGATTGCAAAATATCAAATCCTTCCCACTTAATACCATTAATTCCACGCGCCAAACACCCCCTAAAGCAATTGGAGTGTCCGATTCAACAAGTGGGCCATGGTTTAGTGATCCAAATGGTTAGTATTATATTATTATAAAGTATTTTGTGGTTAAATCTTAAATATAATATTTGATTGTTGATCACATGAAATAATATTTTAATCTGATCTTATAAGGATAGTGAAAATTTTATTTTAGACAATTTTTTTTTTTGTTAGCTTGTTGGTACACTCACTGTAAGTTCACACTTAGCTACCCCCACCAGGGAATTAGTACCAAGACCTCAGTGTTGGAGGTATCTTTCACTCAGTCTACCACTTGAGCTATGGATCCGGGTGTTAGACAAGTTCCAAAATGCTTGTTACGTGGGTGCTAATATGGTCATATAATCTAGTTGGTACAATGGTGGACCATCCATGGATGTTTAATATAAACTGCCTAATTGATAGATCGAAACCGTCCAAATGCCATGGATAATCATTTCATATTTATATAGCAGTAAAACGAGATTTTTTTTTATATTTATTTTTAACAAAGTCAATATCAAATACATCATTTTACGTGATCAACTATCAATTTTTACAATCAATAGTCCCTATGATACCTTGCACATTCAACTACAATTGAAGTCAATCACACATATTTTCTGATTGTATATGAAAGGGGGGAAAAGAAAAAAAAAAGTTATTTGACAATAATGAAAAAGGGAGAGTGGGATATAACAAAAAGGAAGAGTACTAATAAATGTCAAAAACTCAAAAAAATGAAAATTTTTGATACTCTGGAATAGCGTGAAAGTATATTAGGGCCTGTTTGGCCGGACGGATCCCATGGGATTAGGAGGGATGTGATGGGTTTTAAGGTAATGTTGGTGGTGTCAGTGAATTGGTTTAAGATCCATGAGATTGCTATATCCCGGGACAAGTTCACTGAGTCTGTTTGGCACGCCCGGCATATCCCTTCCAATCCGTCCAACCAAACACACCCCAGTCATGATTGAACGGGATTAGGAGGGATGGGATCAATTTTAAGGTAATGATAGTGATGTCAGTGGATTGGTTTAAGATCCATGGGTTTGCTATATCCCGGGACAAGTTCATCGGGTCTGTTTGGCTCGTTTGGCATATCCCTGGATTTTACCATCCCATCCCTCCTAATCCCTCTTAATCCACCCGGCCAAACAGGCCCCTAAATATTCAATAAGAAATTGTACATGTGGCGTACAAGTAACTCAAATTGTGAGGCCCAACTTAGATGGATCATAAACGAGAAACAAGTTTTCCATGAATCAAGGGTTAGGATTGTTCACCCAATCTAATTTTGAGATTATGACCTATCTACAGTGGAACCCACAAATTGGGTGGTAGAATTTGAGTTAATGTAGACAATGTGCATGCTTTCCTAGTGGCTGCATGTCAAGCTTCACACACTGGCAGAGTATCAAATAACCCACTCTAAAGAGGTAGAAAATAGAAGAAACTACCTCAACTGGCACTGAGTTGCAGGTAATTCCACGAAAAATCAATTCACATTTTAATAGCTAAACATGTGGTTTGAAATTTGAAAAGATGTTAATAGCTTATAGGTTGTATTTAGTTATGCACTGGATAGTTCTAAAATTCAGCGACGTGGTATGATCATGGTCAACCTGACTTGATAAGATCTTGAGTTGAATTATTAGAAAACTCTCTTGCAAGTACGAGTAGATCATAGAGCTGAGTAGAGGTGGGCATGGGACGACTCAATCCGGCTAACTCGACTCGTCCGACTTGACCCAAACCGAATAGGTGAGTCAATCCGAACCGAGTTGGCTTCGCTCAATCCGAACTCAAACCGAGTCAAGTTTGAGTTACCTAGTAACTCGACCCGACTCGACCCGAAACTCAATCCGAAACCCGACTCTCTAACCCTACCCGCCGCACTACCCTGACCCGATCCCAAAATCTCTCTCCCTCCCTCATCCTCCTCATCTTCCAAGCTCGCCTCTCTCTCTCTCTGTCTCTCCCTCCCTCATTCTCCTCATCTTCCAAGCTCAGCAACCACCCACCACCATCCTCCTCCTCCTCCTCTCTCTCATCTCCACTCTCTTGGTCTATCCCTCCCTCATCTCTCAATCTGACTCGGTGCTAACTCGACCGACTCGGTACTTCTAACCGGATAGGACTCGATCTGAATCGGTCCAAGCATGTTAGACTCGGTATCGAGTCAGATCGAGTTCAAGTTAGGCCTATTTCAAAACTGGATCAAGTCGAGTCAGCCCTAACTCAATCTGACTCGACTCAATGCCCAGCTCTAGAGTTGAGCATTGGACGACTTGACTCGGCCAACTCAACTTGTCTGACTCATTCAGATCCGACTCAATCCAAACTGAGTGGGTGTCAATCCAAATCGAGTTGACTTTGTCCAATCAGTATTCAAACAGAGTCAAGTTTGAGTCACCCAGTAACCCAACTTGACTCGAAATCCAACTTGATTCTGACTCAACTCGTGTGTGTGTGTGTGTGTGTGTGTGTGTGTGTGTGTGTGTGTGTGGTGTATATTCAGATCTGACATTTCGTGTAGCTGATGCAGAGGCACAATTCTAGCAAGTGAATCTAGATTTTGAGTTGTGATTTCAACCGGTGGATATCCGCTGCACCCAATCCAACTTGGTACTTGTGACGGGTCGAACTCGGATCGAGTTAGGCATGCTGGACTCGGTACCGAGTTGGGTTAGGCCTTTCAAAATCGGATCAAGTCGATTCAGCTCTAACTCGATGACTCGACTTGATGCCCATCTCCACTAGGTCAATTGGGTCCCTACTCATGCCTCAGTAGTAGACTTACAAGAGTTTCAACATGAGGTCATGGGTTTTGAGTACCCCTTATGGTAAAATCCCACTGTGGTGTGAGTGTATGGTGTGTGAGTGAGTGAACAAGAAGGAAGCAAAGGTCTATATCTACAATTGGAAGATGGGACCCACATGTCCTTGATAATTTACATCACATGGGAAAGATACAATTGAGGCACGCTTAAATGAAGCGACTCTGCATCATCTTCTCATGATGTGAGGCCGAATGTGACCGGGCCCACCGCCTTTTGGGACGCAATCATGCCGTATGGAAGTTTCAAACCATGTAATGAATAAAAATGATAGAGAAAAAAAATCACATTTGCATGAATGTGAAAAGTTTGAAAAGCTGCTAGAAAATCAGCTTTTCAAACATTTCTTATTATATCTAGAGGTGTGCCGTTATCATAATAGCTTTTCTAATGAATAAAATGCCATGAATAAATATTTATTTTGTGCTGAATATATTTCATTGAAATAAAATACCAAGTTGAGTCAAGCAAAAATTCAGTCGAGTCACTGAGTCAGACAGAGTTGAGTTTTGGGGTTTGAACTATGTTTAAGAAGGCAGTTGGGGAGAATTGATTTACAACTGAAACTAATGACCTACTTGTTTCATGCCCCACATGAAATATCAATGTTGGTAAGGTGGAGAAGAATTACATTGACCGTTGAATGCGCATACGTTTTTTCTCACCACAAATAGCACCTTTTCAATGCTGATGTGGCTGCAACAACAGTTCCACCAGAAATATGATTGTGTGTGACCCTCCAAACACACCCTACACGAACAAGAAACAAAAAAAAAAACTCTTTTGGAATGTGCCCTAAACTGAATTGAGCCATGTGAAGACTGAAAACAAGCCGGTAATGAATAAACAGAGATTGAGACCGTGAACATCTGACTAATACAACGAGAGAGTATCCTACAGGTAGGGGTGTACACGAACTGAGTAGCTCTGTTAGCTCACTTGACTCGAAAAAGCTCAATTCGACTCGGTTCGAAGGTAAGTTCGAGCCGAGTCGAGCTGTTTTTTGAGCTCGAAATGAGTTCGAGCTCAACGCGACTCGGATCGAACCCAAACTCGATCGAACTCGGATCGAACCAAGTTCAGGACTCGGTTACTTTAATATTGATGTTGTTCCCCGAGTGTTTGATGAAATTATTCAACGAAGTGTGTTGGTGGCAAGGGAAGGTATTTTATGAAACAAATACCCTTCTTTCTTGATTTTTATGTTGCTTAAAGGTGTGTTTGATAAAATACCTGTAAAGCCATTGTTGTTGTTTTACATACAGTGAGATTTTAAAGGTGCAGTCCATTTTTGTGAAATGTTGCACAGGCGAACTCGGCTCGATTTGGCTCGAATTGGCCCGAGCTACTAATTGAACCGAACCAAGCTGGCCAATCAAGCTCGAGGCGAGTCGAGCCGAGTTCTAGCTGGGGTCAGCTAGTGCCGAGCCGAGTCGAGCTGAGGCCAGCTCGACTCGGTTTGACTTGGTGTACACCCCTACCTACAGGCCACCCCACTCGAGCCCGTTATGATGCAAGACAACTAACTACTTGCTCTAAAAGCTCAAATGATAGAGCATGGCGAATCAATTCCTTTATCTCATAGCCTAGACTTCATATCTCATGGGTTAGAATCTCTAAAGCTCGAACTGATAGAGGCATGGTGAATCATTCCCTTTATTTTATAGCACTGACCCTATATCTCATGGGTTAAGTTCTTAGCCAAACCCCTCATGGGCCCTACTTCACGAGTTCCACCTCACAGAGCCACCCATCTCACACGGGCTAACCCATGTTCCGAGCGTGCCCCTGCATCCCACAGGCCACCCCACTCAAGCCGGTGTGAAAATGCCCCTACATTATGTTTTCTTCTACAAGCAATGGTTGCTAAGCTGGGAGCGAATTAGGTACGGGCCTCGGCCTCATCCAAGCCAATGACCCATGGTGCTAATCCGGGAGCGGATTAGGTGCAGCCCCAGCTTCACCCAAGACAGTGCGGCCCTTGCCATGCGGCCCACCTTGATGCATGATTCTATATTCAAGCTGCCCATCTGTTTGCCAAATCATTTTTGGAAATGAAACATATTCAAATTCGGATGGACTGTCACGCCCCAAACTCGGAAACAGGGCTCACTCACAAATTCCCGATCGCCAAATCTAGTGCCGACATCCTCCGTAATACCTCATTCTTGGCTCTCAGTGTCCATTACGCCAGATTCCGATCTAGGATCCTATAAGGAGAATTTTCCAATGTACATTTAACTCGTAATAAGCATAACCACAAGTTACCCAAATCACAAAGGCAAACATCATCATCACATATCCACTAATATGAAGATTTGAATACAGTGCGAAAGGAAAATACATATATCGAAAATCAAAGCTCCAAGAGTCCGTTACACGCTCCAAGCTCAACGCTTGCGGCGACCTAACACCACCTGCAGGCATCTATCGTGCATAAGCTTATAAAAGCTTAGAGGGTGGTGAAGTGTGTGCGCAAGGTAAGTGCTAAGTAAGCAATATCAGAGTAATCAGAATAAGTGGAATACTGACAAGCTCATAAATACCATCAGCCCTATCCAGGCTATGCGATACAAAAATATAATAAACCAATATCATATACTGAGGAAGCAATGTAGATCAGCTAGCAATGCGGAGACATAGTAAGCAAATATCAGATACCGAATCAACGAATGTCGTCAACCTTAATTAGGTTATGCAATATAGAAACACAGTAAACCAAATGCTATGTGTTGAGATGTATTGTATTCAATATGCGATGCGAATGAAATAACCAAACTGGAGTGTGAAGTCGGGATGATAGTAGTAGTATCGCAGGCTACGTGGTCCATCACAAGGGACTTCTATCCAAACCAATCCTGTACCTAAATTTGGATAGTGAGACACAATGTGGTAAACTCTGATCTCAGGTTAGTCGCATGCCCCGACCGAAATCCTGGCAATTGCGAAGGTACATGTAATAAATAGTTGTGCACCACCAGCCCGAGTGGATAGTGAATGAATGAGTATGCAACTCCTGCTCAATAAGTCCACATATCAGTACGGTTCCTCTCTGGAAATCACCGAGGTCTAGTACACTCCAAACCAGATTGTCGCCCTATCGCGTGTAACAAGGTGAGTGGAAAGACCTCACTATCCGCCTGTCAATATTGGGCCCATGTTACGATAGCGGACCCCATTCCTCGAGCTGGTCAAACTCAGCCTAGCTTTGCCCCCTCCTCTCGGACAGGTAAGGCAGCACCCCCCTTCAACCGACCATGACACAGGGGGAGACCGGCCTAACGGTTATACTTACAGCCCTCATGCGCTCATGCATCCACTCGATCTAGACATTGGAGTAACCTCTGGAACCAAGAGAGTTTGGAGAATTTCACCCAGGGATATTTATAGCACCCCATGTGGAAAAGATTTTCGATGTCCCTGGCCATCCATGATATTCTGTGGAGGCTACGACCCTGATGTCGCTAGGTGTATAGTGGTCATATTACAAAATGCGAGATGCATGAGTCATATCATCCAGTCATGTATCAAACATGCGCGTACCGCGCGCTATGTGGACAACTCCTCCTATCATGGAGTCCTATAATAATCCGGCCAATGGCATGTGCTATGATCAATCACTCCTCATATCAAGCATACATATGATGCGCATGGGCAAGATCGTGAAACTATAATAAGCATGTTATAAGATGATATTGTGGACTTTCCTTATATCAGGATGGGCCTAGACAGCCTACTCATAACAAGAATGGGCCTAACAATGGGCCCAAGGGAAGGTCACAATGTGGACATTTAACCATCATTGCCCCAACGTGGATATTTAACCAGTATCGCTCCAATGAGTGGCCCACATAACCATCATTACATACATCATGACGAAATCACACATAATATCGGTCCTTATATACATCGCTTTGGGCCTCACATAAGGGCCCACATTCATCGCATTGGGGCCTTACTCATGGGTCGCATTATACATCACATGGGCCTAATATGCATCGCAAGGGCAGCTCACATGGCCTAATATACATCACGATGGCCGCTCACACGG
>JAJHSJ010001673.1:0-57353 GCA_021015155.1 Magnolia officinalis | reverse complement strand
AAATGGCTAATGTCATGTTGAATAGCATGAAACTCTCTAAAATCTTTGGGCTGAAGCAGTCAACACACAGCTTGCTATATTATTAACGAGCTACAAACTAGCAAAGATATAATAAAACGGCTTACGAATTGTGGTTCAATAAAAAGCCTACTGTCAAATACTTTCGAGTTTTTGGCAGCAAGTGCTATATTTTACGATCGTGAAAATTTGGGAAATTCGATACGAGAGTGATGAAGGGATTTTTTCTAGGATATTCCTTAAACAGTCGAGCTTATAGGGTTCTGAACAAAAGAACTGGTGTGATTCAAGATCCATCAATGTTGTCATTGATGATCACTTAAACAGCCAATACCCTAATTCAGATAATGATGAAGTTCTAATCATTGATAAACCCGATACTTCATCGAATCAGACTGATTCTAGTTGAGGACTGTTAAAGATCATCCAACCACACAAATTCTTGGAAACCCACTCACCGGTGTTCGCTCCCGTAGACAACTTGAGGATATATGTAATTATGTATGTTTTACATCCCAAATAGAACCATCTAACGTGAAAGAAGCTCTTGCTGATGAGAACTGGATTGTTGCGATGCAAGAAGAACTCAACCAATTCGTAAGAAATGATGTTTGGTATCTCGTACCAAGACCTAAAGATAAACACATCATTGGAACAAAATGGATTTTCAAAAATAAGTCTGACGAGTGTGGAAATATAATTAGAAACAAGGCTAGACTAGTGGTACAAGGTTATACTCAAATTGAAGGAATTGATTTTGATGAACTTTTGCACCAGTAGCACGTCTTGAATCTATCAGACTATTTATATCCATTGCATGTTTTAGAAAGATAAAGATCTATCAAATGGATGTGAAAAGTGCTTTTCTAAATGGCGATTTACATGAAGAAGTCTATGTTGAACAGCCAATGGGTTTTGAAGATCCCAAAAATACTGATCATGTGTATCGGCTTAAAAAGGCACTTTATGGATTAAAACAAGCACCTAGGGCATGGTATGAGAAACTAACAAAATTTCTTTTAAGTCATAATTTTCAAATGGGATCTGTTGATAAAACTCTGTTTGTTAAAAAACATAATGATCATATCTTAATGGTACAGATTTATGTTGATGATATCATTTATGGATCAACTTGTACTGACTTGACTACTGAGTTTGCAGATTTGATGAAATCACAGTTCGAAATGAGCATGGTTGGGGAATTGACTTATTTCCTTGGATTGCAAGTAAAGCAACAACCTGAAGGAATATTCATTTCTCAATCTAAGTATGCTTTGAATCTAATCAAGAGATTTGGATTTGAGAATGGCAAGAATTTCGATACTCCTATGAGTACTACTACCTGAAACTCTCAAAAGACTCTAATGGTAAAAATGTTGACTCAAAACTTTATCGGAGTATGATTGGTAGTTTGTTATATTTAACTGCTAGTAGACCTGATATTTCTCTAAGTGTTGGTATTTGCGCAAGATATCAATCTGATCCAAAAGAATCTCACTTGATTGCTGTCAAGCGGATTATTAGATATGTCGCAAGTACTGTAAATCTCGGTCTCTGGTATCCTCATGAGACTAGTGTCCAATTAGCTGGGTACTCGGATGCTGACTGGGCTGGTAATCTAGATGATAGAAAATCAACCAGTGGTGGTTGTTTTTACATTGAAAATTGTCTAGTTTCCTGGTTTAGTAAGAAACAAAATTCTATATCACTTTCAACAGCTGAAGCTGAGTATATCGCAGCTGGTAATGCATGTACACAGCTTGTTTGATGCAACGAATGCTAAAGTGATTATGGAATTAAACAGGATTCTATGTTATTACATTGTGATAATTCCAGTGCGATAAATATTTCAAAAAATCCTATTCAGCATTCTCGTACTAAGCACATTGACATTAGATTTTATTATATTCGGGAATTAGTAAAAGAAAAAGTTATCTCTAGAATATATTCCTACCGAAGATCAACGAGCTGACATTTTCACAAAACCTCTCGATAAAAGCAGGTTCAAAAAGATGAAATTTGATCTTGGCATGTGCATTTTGAAATGATTATTTATGCCTACTTGTATCATAGTGTATATATTTGCTAGGTTGAATTCTAATTTTTGTATAATTTGCAAGAAATATGAATTTTTGGACATTCTTCGACCAGTCGTGAGTATACTCGACCAGTCGACTTCGACCGGTCGTAGATATCCACGACCAGTCGTAGATCTCGAGGAATCACTTAAAATTTGGGGATTTTGCTTTCTTCTTCCTTTCCGTTTTTTTCTCTCTAAGGAGCCGAGCTTCGACTTGTCGAACCCATTGTTCATGTTCTTCAAGGTTAGTGTTCCAATTACGTTTTTCTTGCAGATTTGTGTCTAGATTGTTTACCTTTTCTAGCTTTAAGCTTTCTATTTTGGATTTCATTGAGATTTGGGGTTTGGATTTTGAAAAATCTGTTTTGAGTAAACCCACTTCTCAATCCTTTGCAACTTCTTATTTCCTTGATATCTTTGTTGCAAATGGCTTCTAGAGGTAGAAAAACTACTTCCCGTGGTCCTTCTTCTTCCTCCAGATCGACCATTATCTCTAAGCGTCATCTTCTTGTTCCCAATGATGATCCATCTTATGTTAGGGACATTAGATTACGTAATGTTATTGTTGAACATCCTGTTGATGTTAATCATATTGCACCTTTTGACATCCTTCCTATGCTTGAAGCTGTAGGTTGGGTTAACTTATTACATTGGGGTGGGCCAGCATACCGGTCCATTGCCCAATCCATGTTTGCATGTATTAGTGCTTTCTCACAGGATAATTTAACTTTTAAAATATCTACTAGAGAAGGGCCTTTTGACATTGATCGTCATTTAATTTCAGCCCTTATGGACATTCCTGTGAATGATGAGGGTATTCCTATCCATAACCTAACTGATAAACCCTCAATTTCTGAAAAACGCATGCTCACTAGAGATTTGTGCAACATGGATGTTCAATGGACACGAAAAGGGAATGCGCTTCCCGCAAGGTATTTGTTACCCAAGTACAGAATTCTCCACAAAATCTTTTGTCTAATCTGTATCCTCGTTCGGGTAATAAAACTGACTTGACCTCGTTTATGGTTCGTGTTATCCATGCTATTTCCAGTGGTACTCAGATTTGTTTACCATCCTTAATCTGTCATTTCATTCTTCAGTTTAGACTCCATCCTGGTCATAGTGACATTCCTTTTGCCTATTTAATGACTGTATTGGCTACACATATGTTAGTCGATATGCCGGTTGATGAGGCACAATCCATCATCTGATTTTCAACAATACTAATATCAATAAGATGAAGCTGAATTTACTTCCTGAACAGGTGGTGGTGGTGGTGGTCATGAAGAAGCTGGTGATGACATTAATATGGATGACATTTTTGAGGAACTGGATTCTGACTCAACAAATGATCCAGATTTTGAACCATCTGATGTTGATGCTCGTCTGAGTGCATTAGAGGATAAAGTTGAGAATATAAATGTAAAGATGGAAAACATGTCTGTTGCTCATGATTTACAATTCAAGTACATGCGCAATATCTTAGGCGATTGAACAAAGGCATGCACCAACTTGATCCCTCTATTCCTGCTCCGTCATCGGTTCTGGTTCTGATTAGTTTATATGGATTTCTGGTCTGTAATAACTTTATAACTTAGCACTTGGTTGACTGATTTTGAGTTGGATACTATCTTTGTTTTATGCTGGATATTTATTCTATGTGTAAAACTATGCTTAGTATCTCTATCTCTGGTTTTTGCTATAATCTCATAACTCCTCATGTTAACTCTCATATATCCCTTTATTTAGTTCTCCTTTATTGTTGTTTCCTTTGTCATATTGTGACAAAAAGGGGAGAATGGTTTGTTCTTAACGATGTGATTGTGAGAGGAGTAGCATTGGTTATGTTACTCAGGGGGATATGTTTAAAAAACTGGTTGAATGTTGATTATTGAATATTGATTTGCAGGTAAGCCAGTTGATATTAACTGGTTCATGATTCTTTAACCAGTTGTTGTTTTACTTTATGTTTATCTTGTTATATGTTTTGTCACTAATTTGACAAAGGGGGAGATTGTAAGTGCTATAATTTATATCCCAGTATGTTGTCAAATTTGTGGTGCCAAAATCACTGTTATATAACTTGCATAAGTGAAGCTCTCTCAAACAAGCTCTCTCAAAGATCAACATTCATGAACAACCAAAGCTCACAACAAGCAAAGCTCACAAGTACAAAGATCAACCTTGTCTGTAAGAACTGCTCACAAGACATGACTCAAGAATGCAAGACTTCAAGAAGAGTACAAGGCAGTTCATAAAGAACTCAAGACACTTTCAAGGTTGAGCTACATCAAGATTTCAAGATTGAACTACATCAAGACTTCAAGGCTTAAACTTCAAGGTCACTTGTTCCTAATGTTTCAATGTCCTTACTTCATGTTTGAGGTTTGACTGACCTTAGGTTGACCTTAGGAAGTAGGTCACTTTGGATACATAAGTCAGATGTTTATTTTACATGAGTTTGGTCTGTTCTTCGACTAGTCCTAGGCTTCTTCGACTAGCCTAGCTTGCTTCGACCAGTCTAAGAAATTCCTCGATCAGTCGTAAGTTTGTTACAAAAATTCGGATATTTCTGTTAGGCTTCGACTAGTCCAGGAATCTGTTCGACCAGTCGAAGGAATAGTGTCGACTGCATCTTCGACCAGTCGAAAGTCTTCGACTCAAAGTCCAGCGATGATATTTTGGTTCTTCGACCAGTCGAAGGAGACCTTCGACCAGTCGTAGAACGGTCAAAGCTTATCGCGCTTGATTTTTCAAATATCTGTTATTTCTTCGACTAGTCGAAGAGCTCCCTAGACCAGTCGAAGACGCGATCTGCTCACCTATAAATAGAGCACGAATCTCAGAAGAATATATCGAATTAATTAATCCATTCAAGCCAATCTTCATCGAACTTCTGAGAGTTAATTCTGTGCTCCATCTAAGCTAAGTGTGCTTATTTAATATTCTCTTTCTTTAGCTTTATTTAATTGATTTTGTTTCTGTTATTCCAATCTAATTTGATAAGAGGAATTGTTATTCCCTTTCTTTGGAATCAAAATCAATTAAGGCAAGCCCTATTTGTTTAATTTAAAATCTATTAGAACTAGAACCATTGTAATTGAGTACTGGACATTGAACTTGGACATTCAATCATTTACTCTGACTTGGTTCTACCGGGCTGCTACAACGAAGGAGATAATCAGGTATTTTACATTTAATTGTAAATTCCTTTCTGTTTTGGTTTCTTTCAAGATTTGCCAGAAAAATCTTGTTGTATTGGTTATTTGAGGAGAGCCAGGAAAACTCAGAAGTGGGGTTTTTTTAATTGTGTAAGCCCACAGACAAAGACACAATTGTAAAGGTTTTGGGTGAACCTGTGAAAACCTATTTTGTTAGTGAACGCTAATATCCCCTGTGTGAGGATATTAGGAGTGGAGTAGCATTCTGTGTGGCTGTTGTTTAACAGTTGGTGAACACACAGGCAAACCACTATAATCCCTTGTGTTGTGGTTGAATGATTTATACTTCTAATCTTTAATTATTCATTTGTGGGATGTTTGTATGGCGGTGAATGTTGTAATCATTTAATTCAAGCATTGTGAGAATTTTTTAATAGTTTAGAATTTATTTTCACTATTCCTTTATCAGCTTGATATTCAATTTCCTTTAAAGATTGTTCCAGCAAGGTTGCCCTACCATTTTTATGGTGTATGGTTGTCCCTAGAACAATACATTTGTGATTACAATTTATTTCAGTTCAGGTTGTGTTTATTTCTGTATTCCTCTTTGGTTTGAGATTTGATATAAAGATCTTTCTAGAAATAAGGTTGTCCTACCATAAACTCTGGTTTTTTGTGTAAGGTTGTCCTTAGAACAACATTTGTATCAACCTCTCAAGATTTGAATTTTGAGGTTGTTTTACTTTCCTGCATTGTGATTTATTTTGGCTATCATATTCTTTTTAATTCCGCTGTTATAAGTTTTATTTGGCATTGTCCTATTCACCCCCCTCTAGGACATATAGCTAGGCCTTTTTAAATGAAGACCGATCCTTCAAGATAGAAGTTCTCTCCCCAATCTATTCTAGTACCAGAGAGATTGAGCAATCCTAAAGTGTATCCTTTGATAGGTAACAAGAACACTCCAACTTTCCTTAAGAATGGACGACATAGAGAAGAAGGTGTAGGAGAAGGGAAGATGAAAATATTATATATTCATACTCTCTCTCTCTCTCTCTCTCTCTCTCTCTCTCTCTCTCTCTCTCTCTCTCTCTCTCTCTCATCTCTCTCTCTCTCTCTCTCACTTCTACACGCACACGCCCAAAGGAGGGGGGTGTCCAGGGTTGCTCAGTGTCTCCCCTCTAGGATATAGATAGGAAGGAGGTTAGGGTTTTTAGGTAATTTGAGATATGGTATTCCACCAATTTACGCATAATTTTGTAATCTACCATGAGGGAACTGTAACTATCCATCTTATCAATGTATGTACCAATGATTTAATCCCTCTAGTGGCATAGTCATCCACTAAAGATTTATTTCACATGTTGATCAAGTGGTAAATCACCCGATCTGGACCATCATATCATCATTAAATGTGATTAAAGTAATTTTAACTATTAAAATAAAACTTTAACTGTTGAAAACCTTTGAAAAGCCAATTAAAACATATATAATTCTAGGGCTAGTGGAAAAACCATAATTAAACTAATTAAGGCAATATAACATTAATGCTTCGAAGCAAATAGTGGGTCCAATCACATACACTACAATGGATATGCCAATGAAGCAACTAATTATAAAGATAGTGAGCTTGTGTGTACATTACAAGTTAAGTTACTAGCATACCATTCAATTCAAGCATTCATATGATTTAACTAATCAAACACATAAGCATGAATATGAATGTACACAATTCACAATCATAAACACAAGCATGGATAGTGGTTCAATTTCTCTACCCCATTCTTAGTAGATGCACTCTCCTTAAGTGTACCGGTATTCACTTTTGGAGGTTTTAAATCAAGTTCACATCTAACTTATACAAGTGTACACTCCCGCCAGAGGCCTACACAAGGACTTACCCATGTACTCACCCGTGTTAATGGTTTACGCATGGAATTACCATGTACACACCAGTGTCAGTGGCCTACACAAGGACTTACCATGTACACACCCATATCGGTGGCCTACATAAGGACTTACCATGTATACACCCATGTCGGTGGCTTACACAGGACTTACACATGTAGTCACCTGTGTTGGTGATGATACGATCCTAGACAATGACCTACGTGATTTTGGGTTATAAATTCTATACTTAATCCAACACAAGGAAAGAGTGTGTGAACTCTTACAATTGACAACTTATCAGATCGAGCCCCTTTTATAGTGTCTTATTAGGTTACTTGATCGATGCTATCTTGTTCTTTAATCAGCTCCTTTGATCATTGATGTCGATTCTTGCTAATGCTTCAGCTTTAAAATCAAACACCTTGCATGCGATGATCCATTTAGGTGAACCAGGTAATGTGAGTTTGTTTGAATCTCCTACAATACATGGGAATGTTGTAATCTTAAGGGATTCACTTACAAGGGTCCTCTTGAGAGTTTGACTAGGATTTGACTATAGGTATAGTGCTAATCTCTAGAAATTTGAGAATTTATCCACATATTTGAATAAGAGCATAAAATGCTTATTAGAGTGAAGAATCACAAGAATTTTAGCATGAAACTCTTTGGACTGAGATATAGGATGTGTGGTATGAATGAAAAAAATACCAAGCCTCTATTTGCATGAAAACCCCTAAAAATGCCAAAGAACCAAATGCTTTATATATAGAGTTTAAGCTCAACGGTATAAACAAAATGAGCAAATTTAGTTCATGTCGATCGATCGAGTAATGCCTTCGATCGATCAAACTCCCCTTCAATGAGATTGAAGGGTCCCTCGATGGGGTCTAACATTGAGAAAATCTAGAAAATATGCAGATAGGTTAATGGGTTGTTTCTTCGATCGGATTGATCAAGTCTTCAATTCCATCGAGACCCATTGATAAGCTGTCGATGGGATAAAGGACCACTCAAAAACTGTTGTTTTGGGTAGATATATTTACAACAACTTTGCACTTCTTTTAGCCTTACTTATCATGTTCTACTTTGGCTTATAAGGCTAAGGGATTATCACCAAGGGCTTACCTATTAAGTTTAGGATCATTTAGAGGTATAGGTTATTTTGGGTCAAGGGTTAGGGTCACTAAGGCACCGCACATACCTATTCTTTTCTCATTGATGCTTCATGTCTTCGTGTGTCTTCGGTGTTCAGCTTTAAAGGGCTCAACTAACTCACTAACATATGAACTCACAAATTGACAAACAAGGTGCATAAATAAGTGCCCTAACAATCTCCCCATTTATCAATTACGTGACAAAAACCTAACCTAGACAATGTCATAGTCCATACCAATGACATACCGAAACAACTTTAAAATATTATATGTCTAATAAAAATGATTTACAACTCGATACAAATAAGATATGTAACACTTGCAATGCTCTCCTATAGTTGCTCCCCTATCTCTATCAGTTCCCTGCACAAAGAGATCCTGCAAAAGTTTAGTGGAATTATATCTCTCTCTCTCTCTCTCTCTCTCTCTCTCTCTCTCTCTCTCTCTCTCCCCCTGTAAGCATTTGACAAAGAGTTAATTCTATGAATATACCTATTATCACTCGAATCTGGTCGATCCTGTACCACATCCTCTGAGCCGCTGGGTACCTGCACTTTAATGAGGAACAAGAGGACACTGGGAGCACTGGTTGTGGCCGAGGACTCTTCGATGCCTGAGTCAGGTAGATGAACCCAGAGTATGTGTGGTTAGAGTCGGAATTGTTGTACGTACCTTTCCCTTAGGTAGTGTGGTGTATTTATAAGTTTATCAGGCCGCTTGCATATTTGAGTAGATCTGTGAGATATGCTAGAGGGTTCCATATTGGAGTTGAAATCTATTCTCGAGTATTTCTCCGATTATGCCTCGATTGGTGTATGAAAGTGCCCTAATTTGTTAATTAACATGAGTGTTAAGTTAATGAGTCAAGTGGGCCCCATATGAAGATTGTTCAAGACATTGCCTCAACCGGATGTGTGTTCAGAGCTCACCATAGGTAAACATAGCCTCACATTCCAAATTTCAAAACACCCAGGTAACCAAAAGCCTTAAGAAAAACTTAGAACAACAAAGGTGTTAAAAGTCTGGAAACCTGGTTTCAAAATGAAAATTTTTCTAAGTTTTCAGCTAAGTTCGATATCATCGATTCTTGGTCGATACAATCGAACACTCATTCTCGATATATTGAACTGGTATCGATAACATCAAATTGAGTCCTCTTTATGTCCAACAACCACAAAGTACTTTGGACAAAATATTCGATAAATTGAAAGTACCTTCGATAACATCGAATTTCAAATATCGACGATATCGAAGGACAGTCGATGATATCGAAAAGTCTCAAAGCTCTATCCAGCAAATGCTTGGTAAATATTCTTGATATTGTTTGAGGAATCGAATGATAATCGATATCATCAAAATTCAAATCTCGATAATATCGACACAGTATCGATGACATCGAAATGGGACAAGTGTCCAATGAGTTTTTGAAAGAAAGTCATCTAAATGTTCGAGGAATTGAAACCCCCATTCGATCTCATCGAAATTCAAATCACGATGATATCGATAGAGACTCGATACGATCGAATAAGGACAAAACTGTTCCAGCAAACTTGAAAAGGAAAATCTTATGTGAATAATAGAGGAATCGATATTGTCTCGATATGATCGTAATTCAAAATTCAAGGAAATCGATATGGGATCGATATCATTAAATTGAGTCAAAAAATGTCTAACAAGCTTTCTTAAAATATTCATTGAAAAGATCGATAAATCGAAACCACTGTCGATGATATCGGAATTCAAAATTCGATATCATTGACGCATGTTCGATGCCATCGATCTTCAACCAAAAAGTTTCGGAGTATGTGCTTTAGCTGAGTTCGCATCATCGAACCTTGGCTCGATGGAATCGAAAGTATACGTTAATGACATCGAGTCAGGACTGATGAGATCGAACTCAGTCAGACTTGACATATTTATTACCGTTGAGACTTTTTGCTTATATATAGGAAGTTTGCTCTTGGTTGCTTAGTGAGAAAAATAGAGGGAGCCTTGGGAGAGTTTTGCATACTATTTACCTTAAGCTCCTTTTCTCATGGAAGTTCATCCTTCAATCCACCCTCATCAATGATATTAAATAGAGTGGATTGAGGAATGAACTTCCCTATTCGAGGATCATCTAGCTACTACCTTAATGGCAAATCATTGAGCTGGTATACCTTGAATGCTTGAATGCTTAGAATCACTCATTCTCTAAAATAGGAAAATATTTCATCGAGTAGGATTCCAACATAACCTTGACCCAACCTGTCGCCTTTATTGGAACATTATCAAGTGTTGCAGATTAAGAGAGCTGAAGAATCTTCATCATCAAGGAGGAGATCTTCATCAATGTGTTTAATGGGGCTCACCTACTTATCTATAAGTCATTAGAGTCCAAAGACCTTGTTGATCATTCCTTGTGTAGGTTTGGGTCACAAGTGCTCCTTACCCCTTTCAAGTCCTCATAGGAGGCCTCCGACGGGAGAGTATGTGTGGGTGCTATGTGTTGACCCTTGCTCTTGTGTATGGCATAAACTCTAGGTTCCTTGTGTGGATCCTTAGCCTATGTGTCCTAAAACGGAGGTTCCTTATGTGGATCCTTTGCCTGTGTGGCCTAAAACGAAGGTTCCTTATGTGGATCCTTTGCTCTTTTGTAGGGCATAAACTTATGTCTCTGTGTAGGCATGTTAGGTACCTTGTATAGGTCATAGAGTCAACCTTGTGTAGGTTGTACTGGTTTGAGGTAAACCTGATTTGAAACCTCTGTTAGTGAAATCTGGTACACTCAAGGGTTGAGTGCGTCCGCCGAGAGTGGAGTATGCATATAGCCGAACCACTATAAAATGACTATGTTTGAGATTGTTATTTGCATATTCTCTTATTGTGTTTACTTTGAATGATCACATGATGTATGATTATTTAAAACTGATAAGTATCACATCTCACACACAGTCACTCAGTGCATCCTTTATAGACTAAATTTATATAATGTTTAAATATTGAATAGTCTTGTGATTGGATCCTCTATTTGGCTTGGAAGCCATTAGAGTTAAGTTGAAGATATCTTGATAAATTGTTATATTAGATCAAGATAATGGTAATAGGATTTTAAATTATCATAAAATTTTATAAAGTCTTATTCACTCCCCTCTAGGACACTCTGACCTATTCCTACTTCTACTAAAGTTGTCATTACTGCGATTTCAGTGTAATCTTCGGCTAGGATATCGCTGAGTAACCCTGCTCATATACAGGGTGAGATTCTCCCCAATGTTCTATCCTGAGCTCAAGGTTTGTATCCGAGGTCCAGGTAAGTATCTGAAGTCAAGGTGATCAAGGTCGATATTCAAGGTTGAGGTAAGTATCTGAGGTCGAGGTGATTGAGGTCAATATCTGAGGTTGAGGTCAACGTTCATGGTCGAGGTCGACATCCAAGGTTCTGTTATGTCGCCATGTCTTCCTGAAGGTTCTAGGGGCGTCTCTATATTGGGGGCTTTCCATGGTGAATCTGTCCATGATAGTACGAATTCTAGATTAACAGTGTCTTCGAGTGGGCCATCACCGATGATGGCAGCTTGAGATTAGGAGGTCCTTTTGCCCCAGGCGGAGGCAGTTTCTTCATCTTCTTAGGGACCGACCCCATTGGCCAGTCCTCTCGGTTCCCGGCTGCGGATAGGGGATTTACATGCCCTTTGGTCGGAGTTCGGGATCCCTGAATCGATGGAGCTACGGCTACCCCAAGTCGGGGAACTTTCGGGCAATCCTCCTGATGGGGAGGTGCCCTTTATCCAATCTTCTTCTCTTGCGGCCTGCGACTACCTTTCCATCCAATGGTGAGAGAGGTACTGCATCACTTGAGGCTTACCCCATGACAACTTAACCCTAACTTGTGGTGAGTTGTCTTTGGGTACTATATCTTGTAGCACTAGCTCGACCGCCTTGAGCTTACTATAGATGAGCCCTTGTACTTGCTTCAGACAAAGAGCAGCTCGACCTCTCTTGGATGGTACTATTTTTCTTTGTGCTCGGGCAAAGGATAAGTCATTATTACTAGTAATCACTGTTCCAATAAGGGCTAGAAGAACAGGTGGTTCTTTGTTACTAGAGAGTGGGAGGCCCTAGTAGTGGAGCTGGGTAGGTTGCAGGCTCAAGTTCCTACCAAGTTTGCCACCCCAGGTCGGGACTTGAGTTGTAGCTTTTGGTTGTTACAATTTTATTTTTGACTTCTCTTCTGGTAATTTTTTATTAACCTGATCACTTTTTTAGTAATTCTCTCTCGTCTTCAGCCTCAGGTCAATGTGGTCCACCTTCGCCAGGTTAGGATCGCTCGAGAGTGTCCCGTAGCATAGCAAGACTGAAGGAATCGGATCACTCCGACTCTCTTGGAGCAGGTCAGCTTGTTAGTGGCTGGGTTGGAATGTACGTTTGATTTTAATAAGGTTTTGATGGCTATCAGTTTCTTTCCATACCTTATGTGTTTTGTATAATATTTTTTTTATATTTTTTTTATAGAGATGGTATATCGCCCTTGAGCGAAGAGGTTGAGGCTCCCCTCCATGGCAGAGTTGGAGTGACTGGGGATTGCCATAAAGAAGGCTGCTCCTTCTACACCTACTCGGGGCGTACCTGGAGTCGAGGCTGTGGAGATTACCATAGAGAGGTTGGCAATAGGGCCCATCCCCGAGGTTCCTCCCTTGGCTAAGCAGGCGGAAGCAGCCATTGTTGGGGGAGTTGTTATGGAGGTTGCAACTATGGTGCTCCAGGATGTTGCCCTAGATAGTGCTGCATAGGGCTCCCCATCCTCGCGCATACCCCTAAAGAAGGTGGTCGACTTGTAATCGTCTCCTGCCTGTGTTGAAGAGGGACGGGCAAAGGCCGCTGCAGCTGGCGAGCAAAGGTTAGGGTTGGAAGTGCCTCCTAGCGTCAGGCCCCTGAGGGGGTTGTGGCTATAGCTGATAAGACATCAGGGACAACATTCCCTGCACTTCTCCCGCACAACACGTAGCCGTGTTGGCTGTAAGTGCTTATACTTAAGCACAATTAGGATTGTCAAATTTTGTAGCCTTGAAAAGAACACAAGCACTCATGAAGATACTCTTCGACAACTCATGAAGAACTGTTAAAGACTCGATCAAGCATTTCAAGGAAGACTCAACATCTCAAGGCGTAAAAGTACATGGTTTGAAGATTAGAACACTTTGTATGAGTCAACCATCTGGTGGTATAACCTTAGATTGACCCTAGGTTAGTTGTATTTCACATAACATCATAATGAATATAATTCTAAGTAAAATACACTCAAGTTAGGCCAGCCTGACATTTGGTATGGCCAACATAACTACCTTCGGCTAACCTAACATAATTCGGGCAAGTTTACAGATTGACAAGATTTTCCACGGCAAGTTCGGCCAGCCCAACCTTGGGTTCGGCTAGCCCAACCTTGGGTTCGGCTAGCCCAACCTTGGGTTCGGCCAGCTGAACATGTCCACTCAGCCAACCCAAGTATATTTGGTCAAATTTTCAACGTGTAAAAATTTTGGATCTCAAGGAGATTCGGGTAGCCGAACCCTGTATTCGACTAGCCGAACTGTGAGTTTAGCCAGCCAAATTTTGGCTTAGGCCAAAAGATCTTATTCCACGAAATTCGAGTGTCGTTGGAACGTAATCGTTGGAATTCAGCCAACCAAATTTCCAAATTCTTTTGTTATAAATAGAGGCCTTCTCTCATTCATTTCTACAACGAAAATTTGTGAGAAACCTTCTCAAAGTAAGAGAGAAAGTGAGGGCCTCCTTAAGCTATTTGTGTGGTAATTATAATATTTTATTAGCTTATTTTATTCTCTTTCTTAAGTTCATTTTAATTATTTTTAAGAGAGTTATCTAAACTCTACTTGAGATTTAGAGAATAAAATTTACAACAATTAGGGTTTTGTTTATAAATATTGAAAACACATTAGATCCCTATATTCTTTCTAGGTTGAACTCATACACAACCTTCATCAATATCCCAAGAAAGAAGATTGCAGCAATCAAGCTACAATAACATCTTCTACTTGCCAATTGAAGATAAGTATTGTTTTATTTTATTTTCATTTTGAGTTTTTATAAGATAGCCCGTAAATCTCAGTGGATTGTTTTGTGGTGATCTCGCAAAATCACAAAGTGGGTTTTGTTGTGATAGCCTGTCAAGCCCATGTCCTAGTGACCATTCTGTTCCGTAGGGTTCCACGGTCCTTCCGGTCGAATTTCGGTGACTCGCGACTTGTAGATTGCATCTGTGCGCGATCCTAAGTCGCATCTTATAATTCCGAGTTGACTCAACCTGAGACCTATCCCATTGCGACCGCGTCATCACTAAGGTTCCAACGCCGCGTCTCGTGCGCCAATCTAACGTCTAGATCATGAGATGTGGGCCGCGCTTGATCATGGCCGTGGACTGCACGTTGTAAGACCCACCTAACCCATGACACATTTTCCTAGGTCATTATGAGGGTGACATCACCCTAACCTACACCTAGCCACCCTAACCTACCCTAGCCACCCTACCCCCCTTGGCCCATTATTATTTTTCTTCATCATGTCTTACACCATCATCATTGCCTAGCTAAGAGAGTTAGACAATCATTTCTCTCTCTCCTTCATCTCTCTCTTTCCCTCTCATTCTCTCCATTTCTCCATTGCAAGAGAGAAGAGAAGCTCCCAAAAATTCCAGCCCCTTTCACCCATTCTCCCCATCAATCCTACCATCAAAACTTCATCTCAACCCTTCAATCTCACCACCTTGGAGCTCTAAGACCCATTGGTGGAAGAAGGAGATCAAGAGCTTAGGTGGATGCTCCCTGGCACTTGTTTCTTTTACATCTTTGCATAGATCTTCATCCTCTTTAGCATAAGGCATGTGATGTATATATGGCCCTTGAGTGAGGCCCATAGTGATGTATATTAGGCCCTTGTGTGAGGCCACGAGTCCATTATATGTTAGGCTCTATGTGGGCCACTCCTTGGGGACAATGTTGGTTAAATGTCCACATTGATGGGCATTGATGGTTGAATGTCCACATTGTGACCTTCCCTTAGGCCTTGTTAGGCCCATTCTCACCGATTCTGATTATCGAGGCAAATTCCGATTGTCGAGGCTAATTCCGATTGTCAATGCCGATTATCGAGGCCGATTATCGATACCGATTATGAGTATGTGACAGCATAACACCATGATACGTGCCCATACGCATCATCTGCATGTTTGTTATGAGATGTGATTGACCATTGCATATGTCATAGGCAGGTTGTTTATGGGACTCCCTAAGAGACAAAGTTGCCCCACGTGATCTCCCGTTACGCGCAGGTTTGATGCATGACTGGATGGTATGATTCATGCATCACGCATTTTGGGATATGACTATTGTACACTCTTGCGACATCAAGGTTGTGGCCTCCACAAGCATGTCATGATGACCAGATGGGACACCGAAAATGTTTGATTCTAGCATACGAGCGTCATGGATGTCCCTGGGTGAAAATCCATAAACCTCCATGGCTAGGAGATGCCCCAACGTCTAGACCGAGTAGATACATGAGCACCCGAATGCCGAATACTAGTAGGCCGCATCTCCCACTATGTCATGGTCGGTTGGGAAGGAGTTGTGGCCTTACCCACCCTAGGGTAGTGGGCATAGCTAGGCTGAGTTTGACCAGCTCGTAATTGGGTCTGCTATTGATGTGTCGGGTAGATATTGGCTGACTACTGGCCAGGCGGATAGTGAGGTCTCTTCCACTTGCATGTTTGCACGTCCAGTGGGCGGCAATTGCATGTAAGTGTACTAGACCCCGGTGATGATCCCAGAGATGTACGGTACTGATATGTGGACTTATTGAGCAGGAGTTGAATACTCATTCTTTTATTCATTCACTATCCACTCGGGCTGATGGTGCATAACTATTTGTCATGAGTACCTTCGCAATGGCCAGGATTTCGGTTGGAGCGCACGACTAACCTGAGATCAGGAGTTGAGTCTGCCTATCTAAATTTAGGTATGAGACTGGTTTGGATAGAAGTCGCTTGTGGTGGACCCCGTAGCCTGCAATACTACGTACTATCATCTTGACTTCACACTCCAGCTTGGTCATTTCATTCACATCGCATATTGCATTACATCCTCAGCACATAGCATTTAGTTTACTGTGCTTCCGTATTGCATAACCTGATTAAGGGTGACGGTATTTGCGGACTCGGTATCTGATATTCAGCTTATTATGTCTCCGCATTGCATAATCGATCTGCATTGCATACTCTAATATTGTATGATTTATAGACTTGGTAGTATTTCCAATATTTTATGATTTATGGACCTGTATTGTATACTTGGCACTTACCTTGTGCACACAGTTACACCACCCTCTAAGCTTTCTATAAGCTTATGCACGATAAATGTGTGCAGGTGGCGTTAGGTCGCAACCGCGTTGAGCTTGAATCATGCAGCGGACTCCTGGAGCTTTGATTTTGACATATGTATTTCTCTTTTAGCATTGTATTTAAATGTTTATATTAGTGGATATATGATGATGATGTTACCTTTGTGATTTGAGTAAACTTGTGGTTGTGCTTCTTACGAGATAAATGTACGTTGGAAAATCCTACTTGTAGGATCCCAGGATCGAAATCTGGCGTTTGCGCACTGAGAGCTGAGAATGGGGTACTACGGAGGCTGTCGGCACCAGATTCAGTGATCAGGAATTTTGGTGATCCCGTTTCTGAGTTTGGGGCGTGACAAAAGTTGGTATCAAAGCATAACTTGGGAATACTTGAAGATAACATCACATATCTGCTAATAGCTACCCTACACTCTATGATTGTTGAGAACTTAGTATAATTAGATCCCCGAGTTCGAATAACTTAGAGATTTTCTGATATATCTCCCTACCGTTGAGATTGTGAGGCTGTATAGTATTCCAGTTTATATCGTTTCCGATCCGAGATCCGAGGTTCAGCGAGGTCATCATAATGCTGAGGAGGCATCTTAGGAGCAAGAGGCTGAGATTCGTTGGTGTTATCCCTATCTCTTAGGTATATGATTATGTTCGTATGCTGTGTTCTGATAGAATTTCTCTCCCTTGGTGAGCTCTGTATTGGTTGTATTGTGATTTAATTTTCGAGGACGAAATTTTATTAGGAGGGGAGAGCTGTGAGGCCCGTATCCTATACCGTACCGTTCCTTAGGCTTCCGCGGTCCTCCCGATTGAATTCATGTGACAGGCGATGCGTAATTATATTTACGCACATCCCTAAGTCATACCCTATCAATCTGAGTTGGCTCAACCCGAGACTTGTACCCCTGCGACCGCGCTGTCACCGCGGTTCTGAGCTGCGTCTCGCACGCCGATACGATACCCAGGCTAGGAGATATGAGCCCACGTTCAGTTCGAGAAAAACGCCGCGCATTTGCAAACCCAAGAGAACATGTCCCATCAATCACATCAATCATGTCAAGTATATATCCCATCCCCTAGTACAAGCAACCCCTAAAGTCAACTCTCTCTCTCCACCAATCCCTTTTCAAGTACACCCATCACTCACTCACACATCACTCACCCATCCCTCTCTCTCTCATCTCTCTCTCATTTCCTCTCAAGCAACCATGAGAGACCGTCCAAGCTTCATGAGAGAGCCTAGTGAGGCCCACTTCCTACCCAAGATCCCCACCATCCAACCGTCCAATCTCCATCATGCTCCATCAAACTTGTAGCTAGGGAGTCCAAGGAGCTAAAGAAGAGGAGCAATAGGTGGGTAATTTTATGATTTTTCAACCATTGATTATTGTGGTATGAGGGCCCACATATGGTGGGACCCATCTTGATGTATGCATTGTATAGGGAGGGCCCATAGTGGCGGGGTCCCTCCCCTTCTCACGTCTCTCTCTCTCTCTCTCTCTCTCTCTCTCTCTCTCTCTGTGTGATGAGACGTGGCCCACCTGATGTGTGTGTGTGGCCCACCTATGAAGTATGTATCATGTCCATGTCGTCCATGCGTTGGGCCCACCTTACTGGACTGTGCAGCGAACGGGATTGCTGCCCGTCCGTCTAGACAGGCTCGGATGAAAGAAAGCACAAATACCAACTTGATCTAGAAATCTTGGTGGGCTACTCACGTGGACCCACCTTGCTGCACGTGTGACAAATCCAAACCATCCATATGTGGGGCCCACATGTAATGCATGTGTTTTGTCTACTTTGGTCGTCCAGATGGTACGCTGGACGCTGGACCGTTTTCATAAAAAAATGATAATATAATAATATATGTAATATATAATAATATAGATATGATGGTGGGCCCCATGTGGGACCCACCTAGATTTGGAAACGGATTGGCTAGTGCTGCTGTATTGCAGCCAGCAAGTGGACCCCCACTGTGATGTATGGGTCTTATCCACTCCGTCCAGCAATCTGGACGGGTGGGACCAATCTCTCATGATGTATGTGTTACATCCACTCCGTCCAGCAATCTGGACGGGTGGGACCCACCTCTCATGATGTATGTGTTACATCCAAACCGTCCATCCATTTGGTGAGCTCGTCCTAAGGCCTGAGATTTTTTTTTAAAAAAAAAAAAAAAAAAAAAGACAGATCTAACTATCAAGTGATCCACACAACAGAAGCAGTAGGGTATTGAACGTATACCATTGAAACCCTTCGTGGGTCACAAAAGTTTTGGATCAATATGATATTTAGTTTTCCTCTTGGTTCAGGTCTTTGTGACCTTATGAACAGACTGAATGGAAAATAAACGTTATGGTGGCCCTATGAATTTTTAACAGTGAAAATCATTATCTCCACTGCTATTTGTGGCATGGTCTAGATGATCTTTTGATATCATTCATTTTTTGGGTAATACTCTAAAATGATCTCTTAAAATAGACGAATGGTGTAGATGGTGTGGCCCATTGATGAGGCTCACCTTGATGTATTTGTAACCCATCCATGAGGCCCACCTTGATGTATTTGTGGCCCATTCATGAGGCCCAATGTGATGTATATATGGCTCATGTTCGAGGCCCAATATGATGTATACGCAGCCCATGTGTTGGGGCCCATTGTCATGTATCTAAGGCCTGTGTATTACGACCCATTTGATGTATATGAGGCCCATATGGTGAGGCCCAATGTGATGTATATGTGGCCCTTAAGTGAGGCCCATAGTGATGTACATTAGGCCCTTATGTGAGGCCATGGGTCCATTATATGTTAGGCTCTATGTGGCCACTCCTTAAGGTCAATGTTGGTTAAATGTCCACATTGATGGCCAATGATGGTTGAATGTCCACATTGTGACATTCTCTTAGGCCTTGTTAGGCTCATTCTCACCGATTCCGATTGTCGAGGCCAATTGTATAGGCCGATTATTGATATGATTATGAGTATGTGATAGTATAACACCATGATACATGCTCATACGCATCATCTGCATGTTTGTTATGAGATGTGATTGACTATTACATATGTCATAGAGCAGGTTATTTATGGGACTCCCTAAGAGATGGAGTTGCTCCACATGATCGCGCGTTACGCGCAAGTTTAATGCATGACTGGATGGTATGATTCATGCATATCACATTTTGGGATATGACTATTGTACGCCCTATCGACATCAGGGTCGTGGCCTCCACAGGCATGTCGTGGATGGCCAGATGGGACGCTGAAAATGTTTGATTCTAGCATACGGGGGCCATAGATGTCCCTGGGTGAAAATCCCTAAACCTCTGTGGCCACGAGACGCCTAACGTCTAGATCGAGTGGATACATGAGCGCCTGAGTACCGAATACCAGTAGGCCGTGTCTCCCACTGTGTCGTGGTCGGTTGGGAAGGGGTTGTGGCCCTACCCACCTGAGGGTAGTTGGCATAGCTAGGCTGAGTTTCACCTGCTCGTAATTGGGTCTGCTATCGATATGTCGGGTAGATATTGACTGACTACTGGTTAGGTAGATAGTGAGGTCTCTTCCACTTGCTTGGTCGCGTGTCCAGTGGGCGACGATTGCATATAGAGTGTACTAGCCCCCAGTGAAGATTCCAGAGATGTACGGTACTGATATATGGACTTATTGAGAAGTAGTTACATACTCATTCATTCATTCACTATCTACTCGGGCTGGTGATGCGCAACTATTTGTCACGTGTACCTTCACAATGGCCAGGATTTCAATTAGGGCGCGCGACTAACTTGAAATAAGGAGTTTACCACATTGAGTCTGACTATCCAAATTTAGGTATAGGACTGGTTTGGATAGAAGTCCCTTGTGGTGGACCTCATAGCCTGTGATACTATGTGCTACCATCCCGACTTCACACTCCAGCTTGGTCATTTCATTCACATCGCATATTGCATTACATCCTCAGCACATAGCATTTGGTTTACTGTGCTTCTGTATTGCATAACCTGATTAAGGCTAACGGTATTTATGGACTTGGTATCGATATTCAGCTTACTATGTCTCCGCATTGCATAATCGATCTGCGTTGCATACTCTGATATTGTATGATTTATAGACTTGCCAGTATTTCTGACATTGTATGATTTATGGACCTGTATTGTATACTTAGCACTTACCTTGTGCACACAGTTACACCACCCTCTAATCTTTCTATAAGCTTATACACGATAAATGCGTACAGGTAGCGTTAGGTCGCAGCAGCGTTGAGATTGGAGCGTGCAACGGACTTCTAGAGCTTTGATTTTGACATATGTATTTCCCTTTCAGCATTGTAATCAAATATTTATATTAGTGGATATATGATGATGATGTTGCCTTTGTAATTTGGGTAAACTTGTGGTTGTGCTTCTTACGAGATAAATGTACGTTGGAAAATCCTCCTTGTAGGATCCCATAATCGAAATCTAGCGTTTATGCGCTGGGAGCCGAGAATGGGGTACTACGGAGTCTGTCAACACCGTATTTGGTGATCGAGAATTTTGGTTTGCCTAGTTTCCGAGTTTGAGGCGTGACACTATCCATCTAGACGGTGTGTCTGGACCAGCATGAGGTGTGGTTATATCCACCATCTGTCCATCTGCTGAGGACAGTGGATCCCCTCTTTGACGTATGTGTTTTGTACACTCCATCCATCTGTTTAGATGAGTGGCCCACCCCACATGTGTGACACGTGTGGGGGTGGGACCCACCTTGATATATGCATTTGTATCACACCTCCATCTGGACGGTGTATGAGGGGCCTGATCATCAGGCATGGGTAAATCCCAACCGTCCAACCGTTTCGGGTGTGGGCCCACCCCACATGTGTAACACGTGTGGGGGTGGGACCCACCTTAGTGTATTTATTCTATATCCACCCCGTCCATCTGTTCAGGACGGTGGTGTGGACCCCACCGTAATGTATGTGTTTCTCCACACCGTCCATCCAATTCAGCTCGTGTGGGGCCCACCCCACATGTGCTGCACGTGTGGGATGGGACCCACCTTGAGGCATGTATTGTATATCTATGCTATCCATTTTTGCCGCTCACCGTGATGCATGTATTGTATACCTACGCTGTCCATACTTGCGGCCCGCGGTGATGCATGTATTATATACTTATGCTGTCCATTTTTGCGGCCCGCCATGATGCATGTATTGTATACCTATGTCGTCCATTTGTGCGGTCCGCCGTGATGTATGATTCGAATTGCCCATCCATTTTTCTTGGATTATGGGCTACCCCATTGGGTCCATTTTGGTGGTACAACAAGCCCACCTTGAGGTATGCATTGTAGGCAATTTGTCCACCTAATTTTCTGGACTATATGGGTTGCTCCATTAGGCCAACTATGATTAATGTGATGCACTCACTACCCCTCCCTTGTGCCTAACCAATGAGCCCTTGTGTGTGGCCCACTATGATGTATTTGTGGCCTAATGATGAGTCCCCGATGTGATGTATATGTGGCCCATGAGTGAGGCCCAATATGACGTATATGAGGCCCATGAGTGTGGCCCAATGGGATGTGTATGAGGCCCTTGTGTGTGGCCCAATATGATCTATTTATGGCCTATTTGATGAGGCCCAACGTGGTGTATTTATGGCCCATTGATGAGGCCCATATGGTGAGGCCCGATGTGATGTATATTGGGCCTTTGTGTGAGGCCCATTGTGATGTATATTGGGTTCTTGTGTGAGGCCCATTATGTTGTATATGAGGCCCTTGTGTTAGGCCATGGGCCCACTATATGTTGGGGTATATGTGGGCCACTCCTAGGGAGCAATGTTGGTTAAATGTCCACACTGATGGGCAACAATGGTTAAATGTCCACGTTGTGACCTTCCCTTATGCCTTATTAGGCCCATTCTCATCATTTTCTAGTGGGTTGACCATAATTATTGTGCCCCTTTAATATTGCATAATTCAGCTACTCTTCTTGGGCTAACCCAAAATGTTGGGCCCTATTGATTGCTATAAGGATAGTATGGTTTAGATTGGTTGTCCATCTATGGACTCCGCCTTATATATAGCCGATTATCGATGCCGATTATGAGTATGCAATAGCACAGCATCATGATACATGCCCATACGCATCATCTGTATGCTTATTGTGAGATGTGATTGACCATTGCATATGTCATTGGGCAGGTTGTTTATGAGACTCCCTAATAGGTGGAGTTGTCTCACATGAGCGGACGCTATGTGTAGGGTTGATGCATGATTGGATTACGTGACTCATGCATCTTGCATTGTGTGGTTATGATTACTGTACAACCTAGTGACATCAAGGCCATAGCCTCCACAGGCATATCGTGGACTGCAAGATTGGATACCGAAAATACTGTTACTAGCATTGGGGCGCCATAAATGTCCTTGGGCGAAAATTCCTAAACCCGATGGTACTAGAAGATGACTCCAACGTCTAGACCGAGTAGAAATACATAAGCGCATGAGGGCCGTATACCAGTAGGTTGCGTCTCCCACCGTGTCGTGGTCGGTTGGAAGGGGGTGTGACCTTACCCGCCTGAGTGAGGGGGCAATATCTAGGTTGAGTTTGACCAGCTTGAGGAATGAGTCCTCTATCGACGAGTCGGGCCTGATATTGGCAGGCGGATAATGAGGCCTCTTCCACTTATCCAGTTGTGCGCTCGGATAGGAGTGACAAGCTGGTGTAGAGTGTAATAGACTCCAGTGATATCCAGAGATGAGTTATATTATGATGAGGATTCGGACAAGGATTAGTATGCTTGAGTTACATCTCGCATCACATGGCCTTGGTGTGGCCGATAGCATTCATGCCTCGCATCGCATAGCCTTGGTACGGCTGTTAGCATTCATGGATTCACCAGCATATTCCGCATTACTCTGATATTGCATTCTGAGTACGCTTATATTGCGGGCCACACTTTCACCACCCTCTAAGCTTTCTATAAGCTTATGCACGATAGATGCGTACAGGTGATGCGAGGACGCAGCCGTAGTTGAGCAGGAGAAGGAGCGTATTGCAGAGCTTCAGGAGTTTTTGGTTATTATCACCATTATATTTCTCTTTATGCGCCTTGCATCGAAAGTTTTTTATCATAGTAAATTTTCTGATGGTGTTCTTATGGTTATTGTTCGTGGGTTATATTATGATTATGCTTATTATGAAATGAATTCATGTTTAAAATCCTCCTTGTGGGATCCCAAGATCAGAACCTGGTATATGGGTGTTAGGAGGCGAGAATGGGGTACTATGGAGGCTGTCGGCGCCGAATTCGGCGATCGGGAATTTTGTGAGCCCGGTTTTTGATTTTGGGGCGAGACATAGCCCATGAAAATCACAAGAACTGTATAAGGTTGTTGAGGTGACACTATGAAAACCTTGAATAATGAAAAGCAAAAATTATGAGGCTAGTAATTTTGGGAGTGGAGTAGGTGTGGGTTTAAGCACCGAACCACAATAACTCCTTTGTGAATTGTGGTGATTATTTTAATTCTTTATATACTTTCCTTGTGATTGATTAGCTCTTGCTAAGTTTGATATTTTGATTTCAAAGACGTTGTGAAATAAGGTTGTCCTGCTTAAATCTTTTAGGTGAAGGTTGTCCTACGAACTATTTGATATCAAGAATTCAATAGTCTAACTAATTGAGTATAATTGTTAATTATTCCAACCCCCCCCCCCCCCCCCCCCCCCTTTAAGACTTCTATAGCTCGTCCTTTCAAGTGGTATCAGAGAGAGGTTGCACTTTTTTAGATTAACCTCCTAGAGAAAGACCTACAGCTATTAGAATGTCAAATTTCGATAGTTTGTCCATTACTAGGCCACCTCCCTTTGATGGCTCAAATTATTCCTATTGGAAAGCCAGAATGAGGATTTTTTTTTTTTTAAAAAAAATCTATTGATGAAAGTATGCGGCAAGCCACTTTAACTAAATGGACCCCTCCAACAATGGCAGTATTGGCTGAGGATGGAAACACGTCCATGAAAGAAATCACTTATACTTTTTGGACTACCGTTCAGAAAAGTGATAGTGCTAATGCAAAAGCCTTAAATGCAATTACTTGTGCTCTATCACTAGATGAATTCAAAAGAATCATCTCTTGTGATACAGCAAAACAAGCATGAGAAATTCTTGAAATGAAACATGAAGAATTAACATTGTCAAAAGTCTAAAATTCAAATCCTCACAACTAAGGTTGATAAAATTGGTATGGAAGAAAGTGAGTCATTCATGGACTTCTATACGAAACTAAATGACATTGTTAATTCAATGTGGGATCTGAGAGAAAAAGTTCCCGAAGGCAAGGTTTGTACTAAGATAATGCGATCACTTCTTGACAGGTTCAATTCTAAAGTCACTGCTATATAGGAATTGAGAGATACTGATAATATGAAAGTTGAAGAATTAGTTGGATCTCTACAAACATATGAGTTGAATTTCAAAGCTCCTAAAAACAAATTCATAGCTCTTAAATCCTCTAAATCTAAATCCAAAGATATAAATGTAAATTCTAATAATGAGAAAAATGAAGATGATATGATAATGTTGGCTAAAAAGTTTTATAGAATTTTAAAAAATAAAAATAGATCAGATTTTCCAAAACTGATTGATAAAAGAAAAGGAAATCCAAAAGTTTGGAAATCAAAATCTAAAGACAGTTAATGTTTCAACTGTTCTAAATATGGGCATCTAATTTGAAAGTGTCCTAAGAAGGATAAATCTAGAAGAAGAGGCATGATTGCCACTTAGGATGAATCATCAGAATCTGAATCCAATTCAAAAACTGACGAATCAGACCAAGAAACTAAAAAAGATCAAAAGGCTTTCATGACTATAGCTAGAATAACTTTCTTAGATGAATGTGAAACTTTTGATTATGAAACCCTTAGAAGCGACTCTGAAAATGAAGATCTTTAAATCATTTATGATGCCCTATACAAAGAAAGTTGTAAGATTGCAGCTAAACTGAAAATTAAAAAAAAAAAAAAACTTTGCTAATATGAAATTAGAACTTGAAAAATCAGTTTTGGAAAAATCTCATTTTCTTATTATTTTGAGAAAACCAAACTAGATTTAAGTTTGAAACTTTCTGAAATTCAAAATCTCAAAACTGAAAATCAAAATTTAAAATTAGAAGTTTCTTCCCTTAAGACTTCAAAAGATATTTGGATATACACCCAAGGCGACTAGAGACTTGAAAAACTATTAACTGCATTTCGCCGAAGTAATGACAAATCTGGCTTGGGATATATCAAAAGTTGCACAGAAAAAATCTAAAAATCCAGCTCCCATATTTGTAAGGGGAGAATCTCTAAAATCTAAAGAAGAAATTATGAAGTAAAGAAGAATGAAAAATCATTTCAAAAACCTTCTAATCCAAAAATTAATGCCAACTAACATAAATATCAAAGGAAAAATAATAATCCTCCTCTAGCAGATAAGATAGTGGACTTACTTAAAAAGCTCTTGAAATCCAACTCTAGAAATAACAGAACAAGTAGAAACAAGAAAAACTCTTACTCCCAAACATAACGAATAATAAGAGATCCTCTTAAATCCAAAACTATAATGAAATGGGTTCCAAAAGATAAGTGTCTTTTTATCCACACAACTTTCAAAGCAAGTAACCATTCAAGATGGTACCTAGATAGTGGATGTTCTAGACATATGACAGGTGATAAGGTGATTCTATTAAACATCAATCAAATCAATGGCGGCTCAGTTACTTTTGGAGATGGTAACAACTACGAAATCATCGGAAGAGTTAATGTAAATCTTCCCAATCTCCTATCTTAAAAGATGTGCTATATGTTGATGGTTTAAAATATAATTTGCTAAGCATATCTCAAATCTATGATAATAATCATAGTGTAAAATTTTCAGATCACGGATGTGAGATAATTAACAATCAAGGCCATATAATATTAAATGGCAGAAGAACCTCTGAAAGTTGTTATATCATTGACAACTCTTGTTCTACAAATCACTCTTGTTACATGGTCCAAAGAAACGAAACTAAATTGTGGCATCAACGTCTTGGACATGTAAACTATAGAGACCTATATAAATTAAGCAAGAGAGATCATCTTCGTGGTCTACCCAAGCTGAAAAAGTTAGAAAATAAAGTATGTGGTGCTTGTCAAATAGGCAAACAAATAAGGAGTAGTCACAAAAGGTGAACTCCTTAACCACTACAAGACCTCTTGAACTACTCCATATGGACTTAGTTGGACCAACCCGAATAGAGAGTAGAGGTAGTAAGAAATACTTTCTAGTTATAGTTAATGACTACACTAGATATTCACGGGTAGCATTCTTAAGAGAAAAGTCGGATGCTTTTGACGAAGTCAAAAAGTTAATTAAACGTGTCCAGACTTAAAAAGAACTTTTTGTAATCAGAATAAGAAGTGACCATGGCACTGAATTTGAGAATAGCAATTTCGAGAAGTACTATAATGACTATGGAATATTAGATGAATTTTTTGCTCCTAAAACCCCTTAGCAAAATGGTGTTGCTGAGAGGAATGGCGAGTGTTATTCTTAACAACCTGAAATTAGCTAAAAATCTATGGGCTGAAGCTGTTAATACCACTTGTTATATTATTAACCATGTTTATATAAGAGCAGGTAAAAATAAAATAACTTATGAACTTTGGTTTAATAAAAAACCTTCTATAACATATTTTTGTACCTTCAAAAGCAAATACTTCATTTTACGAGATCGGGAATATTTGAGAAAGTTTAAAGCTAAAAGTGATGAGGGTATATTTTTGTGGTATGATCTAAATAGTAGATCATATCGTGTCTTGAATAAAAGGACTGGGGTGATACAATAATCTATAAATGTTGTTATCAATGATCAAACTGTCACACCCAATCATGATCAAGATGATGAAATTACTATTTTCAATCAATCTGAACCATCATCAAAACCAGATTCTACTAAGGTTAGATTAGTCAAGGATCATCCGACTAATCAAATACTCAGTAACCCTCACACTGGTGTTCAACCCAGAAGATAATTAGAAAACTTATGTAATCATGTTTGTTTCACTTCCCAGATAGAACCGACTAATGTAAACGAAGCCCTTACTTATGAAAATTGGATTTTGGCTATTCAAGATGAATTAAATCAGTTCGTTAGAAATGATGTTTGGTATCTGGTTCTTAGACCTTCTGAAAAACATGTGATTGGAACTAAATGAATTTTTAAAAATAAATCGAATGAATTAGGTAATATTATAAGAAATAAAACATGATTGGTTGTAAATGGGTACACTCAAATTAAAGGGATTGACTATGATAAGACCTTAGCACCAGTTGCTCGTCTTGAATCTATCAAATTATTTATTTCCATTGCATGCCATAAAAACTTTAACATATACCAAATGGATGTCAAAAGTGCCTTCTTGGACGGTGAATTAATTGAGGAAGTTTATGTAGAACAATCTAAAGGTTTTGAAGATCCAAAACTTGCTAATAATGTATACCATAATAAAAAAAAAGGCTCAGTATGGCTTAAAACAAGCCCCAAGAGCATGGTATGAAAAACTAACCAGATTTCTACTTAGTCAAAACTTTAAAATGGGAAGTGTTGATAAAACCCTGTTTGTCAAGAAATATAATGAAGATATGTTGATTGTTCAAATATATTTAGATGACATAATCTATGGATAAACATGTACTAACCATTCCTCTAAATTTGCAGATTCGATGAAATCATAATTTGAAATGAGTATGGTTGGTGAGCTAGATTATCCTTGGTCTCCAAGTGAAACAACTTAAAGATGGGATATTTATTTCTCAAATCAAATATGCGATGAATCTTGTAAAGAAATTTGGCTTTGAGAATGGTAAAAAATTTCAAACACCCATGGCTACATCGCTCAAACTATCTAAGATTATTCAGGTAAAAGTGTTGACCCCTCGTCTTTACCGTAGCATGATTGGTAGTCTATTGTATTTAACTACCAGTAGACCTGATATTTCTTTCAGCGTAAACATATGTGCTAGATACCAATCTAATCCTAAAGAATCTCATTTGTTTGTGGTTAAAAGAACAACCATATATGTTGCTAGCATAACTAACTTAGGCTTATGGTATCCTCATGATACATATTTACAAATTGTTGGATATATTGATGTTGATTGGGCAAGTAATGTCGATGATAGAAAATCCACAAGTGGTGGATGCTTTTACATTGGAAATTGTCCTGTGTCTTGGATGTGCAAGAAGCAAAACTCAGTATCTTTATCCACTACAGAAGCTGAATATATTGCGGCAGGAAATGCATGCACGCAACTAATGTGGATGAAACATATGTTAGCAGACTATGATATTGATCAAGATATAATCTATATTGTGACAATACCAGCGCTATAAACATATCCAAAAATTCTATTCAACATTCTCGAACAAAACACATCGACATACGATATCATTATATTCAAGAATTAGTTGAAAGCAAGACTGTCGTGCTAGAATACATTAATACTAAGAAACAGCTTGCTGACATTCTGACAAAACCATTAGACAATGTCAGATTCTCCAATTTAAAAAATGATATTGGATTATGTTGTATTACCTAATTAATCTTCATTCATTGCAATTTATTTATTTATTTTATTTTATTTGCATAAATAAGAAAAATATAAAAGTAAAATTTTTAGGGGATTTTTTAGCCAACCTATAGTTGACAGACCAGTTCGGCCAGTCGAGCACCTACTTGGGCTAGCCGAACTGAGCGCGAATTGAACAAAAAGGGGGAAAAGCTCCAAATTTGCTCATTTCCACTTCATCTTCCTTAGCTAGCCGGTGCTTCCTTCGTTCAACCCATCTCCCTAGCCTTCTTGTAAGTGGTTTGTTTGTTATTTCTTCTAGATTTAAGTTCTTGGTCATGATTCATTTATGAATGTTTCAATTTCCTTGAATTTAGAACCTTCATTTTTGTGGGTTTATTCAAAAATCTGATCTACTTAAACCCATCACCCTCCTTGTTATCCTTTACTCATTTTTCTTCTATAGAACATCAGACCAAACGTACCATTCGTCGTCCCCGCTCCACTCCTCAGGTTGTACGGATCATACGCACACTGGAGGATGATTGGCAGAATGTATGGGATTTTCGCATTCAGAGTTTTATAATTGAGCGATCGGTTAATGTCAATCAAATTGCTCAATATGGTCTTGTTGAACTTCTCTCCGAAGTAGGATGGGAGAAAATTTTAAGTTGGGGCAGAGCGACTTACTGGTCGATTGTACAAGGGATGTACGCATACATAAATAAAGTTTCTTCCGATAATTTAATCTTTAATATTCAATTTTGGAAGACACTATCTTTATAACACCTTCCATTATATCATCCGTTATGGACGTTGACATGTCGAAAGATGGAATTCCTATTCCTACTCTTTTTGAAGATATATATACTTCACAAAAAGCTACCATTACCAGGGTGTTATGTGGTTATGACACCTAATGGCAATCCGGTAACTCTCTCCCCACTTATAGTTTACTTCCAAAATATCACGTCCTTCATCACATCTTCACATCTAATGTTTATCCAAGGGTTGGAAATAAGACTAATCTTACTCCCTACATGATGCGTATTATGCATTTTGTTGCATCAAGTATTCTCATTTGTCTTCCATCTTTGATATCTCACTTGATTATTCAATATCGTCTCCACCCTCGTCATGGTTCAATACCGTTTGTATTTTTTATGACTTACCTTGCTTTAAGGGTTCAATGTCCAAACTCCTGCGATTGAAACATCGAGTTAGAGCTTCCATTTGGTAATGCAAACTTGAACTTGATGAAGTTTGATCTAAGACCTAAGCAACAAGTTGATTATGAAGAGGTTCCTGAAGGTGATGTCAACATGGATGATATATTTGCTGATTTGGAAGGATCTGCTGACACAAATTATTTGGACTTCCAGCCTTCGCAATTCTCTGATAGGTTGGAGAGTTTAAAGAGGGAGGTGGACGCGTTACATGTATCCTAAAAATCATTACTTCAGACTAAAAAACAACACATGAAGCACTAGAAAAAGTACTTTCAATGATTCAATCGGAGTCTGAAAATTAATGATTCTGAGATGCCTGCACCATCCTTCTCTGGTTCTAATTGATAAATTTTCTTTTGGTCTGTAATAACAATTGTTCTATTTTTAGATTATGTACACTATTTGATGCCTTTTCCCTTAGAACATTTGGATAATTGTCTTTATTTGTTTTGGATGATGTTATCACTAAAATTAAATGAATCTCTATCCTTATGTTTTATGTTCTATATCCTTAATATTCATGCTGCATACTTCATTTAATTTTTTTCTTCCTTTATCAACTTCTGACAAAAAAAGGGGAGAAAATATGGTTAGGGGGAGTTACGAATGATTGTTCTGAGGGGGAGCATCTTCAAGATATGATATCACTGGTGGTGTACAAATGTTTCTTTGAAATATAAATCATATGAGTATGATGAGTCAGTGAGATGGTGTAATATGTTATGATGAGTTGTATGTTTGTATGATGAGTTATGTATAATTGTGTTTTGTCACTAAATTGACAAAGGGGGAGATTATAAGTGTTTATACTTAAGCACAATTAGGATTGTCAAATTTCGTAGCTTTGAAAGGAATACAAGCACTCATGAAGATAATCTTCGACAACTCATGAAGAACTATTAAAGTCTCGATCAAGCATTTCAAGGAAGACTCAACATCTCAAGGTGTAAAAATACATGGTTTAAAGATCAGAACACTTTGTATGAGTCAACCATCAGGTGGTATAACCTTAGATTGACCTTAGGTTAGGTGTATTTCACATAGCATCATAATGAATATAATTCTAAGTAAAACGCACTCCAGTTAGGCTAATCCGATATCTGGTTCGGCCAGCCTAACTACCTTCAGCTAACCCAACATAATTCGGTCAAGTTTACAGATTGACAAAGATTTTTCACGGCAAGTTCGGCCAGCCCAACCTTAGGTTCGGCCAACCAAACATGTCCGCTCGGCCAGCTCGAGTATGTTCGGTCAAGTTTTTAGCGTGTAAAGATTTTAGATCTCAAGGAGATTCATCCCATCGAACCTTGTATTCGGCCAGCTAAACTGAGGGTTCAGCCAACCAAATTTTGGCTTGGGCCAGCTGAATTTTTGAAAGATCTTATCCCGTGAATCTGAGTGTCATTGGAATGCAATCGTTGGAATTCGGGCAGCCGAATTTCCAAATCCTTTGGCTATAAATAGAGTCCTCTCATTCATTTCTACAATGAAAATTTGTGAGAAACCTCCTCAAAGTAAGAGAGAAAGTTAGGCCCTCCTTAAGCTATTTGTGCGATAATTCTATTATTCTATTAGATTATTTTATTCTCTTTCTCAAGTTAGTTTTAGTTGTTTTTAAGAGAGTTATGTAAACTTTACTTGAGATTTAGATAATAAAATTTGCAACAATTAAGGTTTTGTTTATAAATACTAAAAACACATTAGATCCCTATATTCTTTTTGGGTTGAACTCATACATGACCTTCATCAATATTCCAAGAAAGAAGATAGCTGCAATCAAGCTGCAGTAACATCTTCGACTCACCAATTGAAGATAAGTATTGTTTTATTTTATTTTCATTTTGAGTTTTCTGAGATAGCCCGAAAATCTCAGTGGATTGTTTTGTGGTGATCTCGTGAAAATCACAAAGTGGGTTTATTGTGCTAGCTAGTGAAAATTACAAGAACTGTATAAGGTTGTTGAGGTGACCCTATGAAAACCTTGAATAATGAAAAGCCAAAATTATGAGGCTAGTAATTTTGGGAGTGGAGTAGGTGTGGGTTTAAGCACCGAACCACAATAACTTCTTTGTGAATTATGGTGATTGTTTTAATTCTTTATATGCTTTCCTTGTGATTGATTAGCTCTTACTAAGTTTAATATTTTAATTTCAAAGACGTGAAATAAGGTTGTCCTGCTTAAATCTTTTAGGTGAAGGTTGTCCTACAAACTATTTGATATCAAGAATTCAATATTCTAAGCAATTGAGTGTAATTGTTTTATTATTTCGTATTGTATCGAAATATTTTGCACTGTCCTATTCACCACCACCACCACCCCCCCCCCCTTTAGGTCTTCTATTGCTTGTCCTTCATTAACTCATTTGAACCGCGATCATGTGCTTGAGGAGGAGATCATGCGTTACTCTCCCTACACCATGAGCCTTTGTTAGGTGGGGTGTTGTTGATGTTGATCAAGGTAATAATGTTGGTACCCTTTTGTGTATTTTTTTGGTCATTTATATTTGCTGACCTTCATTTGTTTATTTTTTGTAGAGCGTAATTAGGGTTCTTTCCACCCGCCACTGTTTGACCGACTTAATAGGCCGCATAGAAGAAGCAGCCCAAAGGCTCGAGTCTGCCAAGACTGAGCTTCAGGCCAAGGCTGCGGAGCTGGAAGCGGCTGTGGAGGACAGAGCAACAGCCCATGTTGAGGTCGAGGCCCTCCATGAGGCCTTAAGGGTCTCCGAGGAGGACAAGACCACCACACTACTTTGTTGGCCACAGAGAGTGGGAGAAGGACGAGTTGGTGGCCCATGTGGTTGAGGTGGAGTCTCGCCTTGCCAAGGCGGGAGGTTGGGTGGCCGATGTGGAGGCCAGGTTGACAGAGGTTGAGGCCTCGATTATAACATCTCGAATTTTCATGGCCTGAATATATACTCGTGCCCGAGAATTTCGGGTGTTAATAATGTAAAAAAATGGATGCTTCAAAATTGCACATTTTTTTTTTCATTTATATCACATCCAGTTACATTCATGAAGGTAAACATTCATGAGAGTAAAATCAACTATATTTATTATTCCATTAGATTAAAAGAATTCAACAAATTATCAAATGCCCTCTTGATGTGAGTTTATTACATTATCAAAGTTTACAACAGAAATAAATAAAATTAAACATAAAGTTATCTCTTTATTTATTCAGAATAATCTTCCGTAGGGGGATTGTCATCCGTGTCTTCAATCTGCACATCACCTGCATCATTTGTACGTTGGAGAGGGTTAATGCCCTACTCATAGTGATGGTTATCCTTTAAGATTAATAATAATTCAAAAAATTCATAAGAGTAATGTATGGGTTTTGATACATCCCATTCTTCACCACTACGAGTGGTATCAGTATGCGCAACCAATATATATATGAATGCATGCTTAGTAAAGTGTGTACAGCTCATCATACGTAGCGATCATCTCAATGTGGAATATAATTCATAGAAAACTTGACTCGCCCTACATCCCATAATTACGAAGATTCGCCAGTGTGTCTAACGCTACCACGGATTAACGTGAATACCTCAAGATGGCACAACATACGAATTAGATGAATTACGTGACATTATTTGTTCATGGAGTGACTGTTTGCGACATCTAATCCCGGAAGTGATGTAATACGCATTACGGATTACTTATATCGATTTATGCACCTCTATCCAAAATTTATGGAATTACGCGTCAATCAAGAGGGTCACTACCCAGAGGGCATTTCGTCCACAATAAAATATTTGAATCACTAGTTGTGAGACATCTAATACATCATTTGTACCAAAGGGGGAATAAATTAAACCATGGGAGTTTTGGAATGCCAAGACACATGACTAACCCATAAAGGGAGGTAGCAAAAGGTTAACTCAACAAGAATAAGGAGAGAGGAGCAAAAGCCTAATTTTTTATTTTTTTACACACGCACACACACCCCCACACACTCACGCCATAGTGGGATTTCACCACCTATGAATACTCGAACCCTTCACCAGGTGTTGAAACTCCTGAGAGTCTACCACTGGAGCAAGAGTAAGGATCCAGTGGTAGAGCACAAGGTTAACTCAACAAGAATAAGGAGAGAGGAGCAAAAGCCCAACTTAATATAGAGTGGAAGCACACGTCGCTCTCAAAATTGGCAAAGGGCAAAGTTTGTTTCCATCACCCCACATAAATTTATAAAAATCACGCATAATTAAAATTATTCCTTAACCATAATTTTCAAAAGGATAAATAATTGTTAATGGTAAATCAATAAATTGCATGGAAAATCATAGTAACATGAAGGTATGCAAAATAAGATAAATCACATCAACTTAAATTAATGTAAGCTTAAAGGAATCCCTCACTTTATCCTCAAATCTAAATCCTAAGTAGATCTTGATGTAGGAAAGCTTCTACATTAATCACGACATCGCTTGAATAAGAGGGAGACCACACGTGTGGAGAAGGAAGAGGATGATGGCATCTGGGTCTCTCTCTCTCTCTCTCTCTCTCTCTCTCTCTCTCTCTCTCTCTCTCTTTCTTTCTCATCCTTGGCGTTGGGAGATTAGGCATGTGAGTGGAGAGGGGAACGCACACTCCTTTTATAAAGGAGTGGGCATGTGAGAGGGGGGTGTTTCACATCCCACTTGGATTGAGTTTCTCTAATTTGACATTTTCTATCGATCTTTCTTTAAATCTAATTCATTTAGTATGTCGGGGTCGTCGAATAGGGCCGGGGTATATAATTTTCTTAGTGATCCAAAATTTAGATTGGCTTATCTTGAAAATTCTCCTGACGGGTGTCAAAATGAATTTGATCTCAATTAACGATCCACACTTAATGATTAGACACCAATTTTGAGAGAAATATATAGTCAGGATAGGCAAATAGTTGGACAAAAGTTGGTCATTGATCAATGGTAGAAAAGGCCTAAATATGAAATTTCACCTTTTACACCAAAAGGAAGGAACTGGCTTTAACATTCAACGGTGTAGGATCATAGATCGTGGTCTAAATTTTGTCTAACCTCATAGTCATAAGAAACTAAAGTGTGGTCCAAATTTTATTTGCGATGGACGGCAGGAAGTGGTTAAATCGAAAGATCCATATTTATAAGGAGTTGGTAAGCCTCGTAAGGATAACTTCGCACCTAAGGAAAAGTATACCAAAGTGGGGTCTTCATATTTCACATTTGGTCCATATGATGGGTAATCTAAGTGGTTCTTATGAAGGAAAATATCCTACTATGACTACCCACGGGGTTTCTTCACTTGATGGACACCAAAATCAACGGTTAAGGGGCTGATTTGTCAATTGAGTCACTTTTACAATACTCTAAGGGTTGAAATTTGACATGTATGGTTAATTTATTATACATAAGCATAGTGTAAAATTTCACATCAAACGGATTCTGAGAACCATGTGATCTAGAATTCAAGGGTCTAGGTTAACGACATTTTCATAATTATTGCTGATATGAGAGTTTTGGAAAATCTAATGGTTTTACATGGTTATGGGCATGTTTCTAAGTAATTTTTATAAAATAACTTATATCTAAATCATTATGAATAAAGAATTATTTACCAAATTAATTAAGGGAATGTACATATATTAACCAACATAATGGATGGTCACATGATATGTTAGAAAAAAAAAAAAAAACTTGATGGTTAGTACTCTGATCATGTAAGTGGTTGTACGGTCGATTTTATAAATGGGTGAACACAAGTAGGTTTTTGGAGTGATCAAGAGGTAAAACATGTATACTGTTGGCTTCAAGTGGCTTATTCACATAGGTAAGTTCCTCAAATTGTAGTCTTGATGGTGGGTTAAGCATATTCATAAGTGATGAACAAGATGAACAGATCGGAATCTCAACTCGATATGTGTACGAGCAGATGTAGAGATCAAGTAACTAGTTTAATACGATCGGATGGTCCAAAATCAAAGTGGACGGTCAGATATCTCTATCTAGCCGTGCATATTTGACTGAGCGGTTGGTTATGATGAAAAAATGAGGATACTTAGATATATGATGGTCATGTCTTAAAATTAATGATCGAATGGCTTGATCCATGGATGAAAATCATTCCCAATGGTCAGATTCAAGTTGGAGAATAGGCTTAAGGTTAGAATAGTTAAATGGGTATCATGCACGTATATATACTAAGTTAGATTTTATGGTAACACTCAAGAACTTTCAATACTCGGGTATTGAAAAGTTCGGGTGTTACATTGATTCTTAGAAGGGAATCAACTATCGTGGAGGTGTTCAAGAATTTTGAGGAGCAAACGACCGAGTTGTAAGAGATTTTCAATGCAGGCTTCCAGCGATGCTGAGAAGACGTCCAACAAAGGTATCCTTACCTAGACTTATGTTGCCTTGATGAAGACTTTCCCCGAAGGTCCTAATGCTGCTTCCCCTGAGATTGAGGAGCCTCCCCAAGGATAGGCCTTCCTTTTCTTATTGTTTTTTTTTTTGTAAATTCTCATTAATAAAAGCAGGTTTTTGTTCAGCTCTGTGCCTTTATATGTGGATTAGTATATATGGTAGTCGAGCATGTAGATTTTTAATCACGAAATTAGTAGACAAGATAGTAGAATGGAACCTTATTCCTTCACAAAAAGGAGAGGTTTCTTACACGTGTAGCAACCTATCGACAATTAGTAACTTTGTCCTGAGGTGGACAGTCGAGAGTAGTCGAAACGCTTGTAGAAAAGATCCCTTATGGGTAGTAGATCTTTAGGTACTCGACATTCCATGGGTGAGGTAAGAGATGACCACCCCCCCCCCCCCCCTAATGTCTTCCAGTCAATATATCCCAGAGCCGACCATACTGGCTACCCTGTATGGTCCTTCCTAGTTTGGCCCTAGGGCTCCCAAGCCGGGATCCTTAGTATTTTGGAAAAAATTTCGGAGGACTAAGTCCCCTTCTCGAAATCTATGCACTTTGACCCTCGTATTGTAGTGTTGAGTAGCCTTGTGTTAATAAGAAATAAGAAACAACCCTTAATTGTGCTTTTTCTCTTAATTCTTCAACTAGATTGAGACTCAAAGCTACTGTAGACACTGGAAATCGGCGCCCATGCCAATTTGGCGATATTAATGTTTGCGGTGGATGATTAGGATAAGTATGGATGTTGGAGTCGCCACTAGCCGAAAAATTTCAGAATCCCGCAGTCGGTTAGAACCCCAGAATACGCAAGGTTAGGAAACCCGAAGATTCCCCTCCCTTAAATTGACTCCTAGTTTGCGGTCCGAGATTATGGGTAAGGGACCTCGATTACAAAGAGGGAAGGGGTTAGGCACCCTCTCTACCCGTACAAATGTACAATCTCTACTTAATGTGGTAAAACAATCCCAAGGGATGATGGATGCTGCGGTCGAGATGGGACTAGGCACACACGCGAATTTCTGATGCAATGAGATCCGAGATTTCGACAAGTCACAGAGCATACATCCAACGGCGTGTCTAGAAGGCGGATGTGATGATGCTTATGCAAAGAGATAAAAAGGACTAGATCACTATCAATTTCTGATGTGATAGGATCCGATGTATGGCAAGTCACAGAGCATACGTTCACTAGAGATTTAGAGAAGCAGGGGGGTTGAGGAGGGAATAATGTCATAATGAATGTTTGTATGAAAAATGGATAGATCTTTGGCTTGCTCTTGAGATGGCTAGAACATGGAGTGCACCATGGTCAATTTGGGTTAGGCTTAAAGGTTAGAGGGGTTGAGTTGAGGGCTACGCGGTGGCTGAAAAAATCTGAACTTGGAGGGCTTAGGAGCTCCTTCCCTTTCCCTCACTCTCTTCCTCACTCACTTTCTTTCTCTCTCCCTTTCTCACTTAGCTTTGGAAATGAGAAGTTGTTGTCTTGAAATGAGAAGAGGAGGGGGCTATTTATAGCCTTCTTCAATGGTTGAATGGTAAATAGTGGGTAGGTAAGGGTTAAAATTTTGGAATGGAGGGTTGTGATTGGCTAAGGGAAGAGGTGTGACACGTGGCATTTCCTCATTGGCTTCTAAGGCTAGTAAAATGGTAAATGGTGAAATTTGGAGGTGTAAATTCATGAGAAAGTTGAATTTTGGAAGCTGGGACAGCTGTCCCCAGATGTCCACACGTGGGCCGCAAGTGGCGGTACTTCGGGTACCGCCGGTGGTAGTCCAATTACTGCCCGGGCTGGGTTTGGTCTGAAACTCGTGTAGCTGTCTCCACGTATATTTTTTGAGAGGAAGCGGTAGTTTGACTACCGCCGACGGTAATCAAACTACCACCTTGGGTACAGTTTCTCTCGAAATTTGGCCGGTGGGTCCTTTTTTGGGTCCTGAGAGTGAAACAAAGTCCATTTTGGATATTTGGCTTAAAAATTGCTCAAAATTGGCTCGATTATAACCTAAAAATAGACCGAGAAATGGGTTGATTGTGGGTGAAGGTTTGGATATGCTTTGGCATGAATGATGGCTTGTGATGGCTCAGGTTTGGTTAGGGTTTGGATCAAGGTTCCCGGATTGTCATGGCTTTCTCAAGATATTAGCCTGGGTGGGGTGTCTACAGCTACCTGCTCATCGTTGTCGCCCATGTTGAACAACTCGATGTGTGCTGAGGGTATCCCGATCTCTACTAGGATGACTACTTCAACGCCGAAGGCTAAAGAGAATGGGGTTTCATCAGTCGTTGTACGAGCCATCATTCGGTATGCCCACAAGACATGTGGCAGCTCATCGGCCTATGCTCCTTTGTTTTCGAGTTTTGTTTTTAAGTGGTTCTTTATGATTTGGTTAATAGCTTCACTTGTCTGTTAGCCTAGGGGTGGCGAGGTGAAGAGAAGGCATTGTGGATGCCGAACTTTTTCCACAATTCTCGGAAACGAGTATTGTTCAACTTCCTGCCATTATCCATAACAATGGTCTGGGGAATACCATATCTACAAATGATGTTCTTCCAGATGAAATCGGTAGTCTTCTGCTTAGTAACCTTAGCTAAGGGCTTGGCCTCGACCCACTTGGTAAAATAGTCAACAATGACAATGGTGAATTTAGTTTGTTCCTTGCCCATTGGCAGAGATCCTATGATGTCGACCCCCCACTGCACAAAGAGCTAACGGCCGCTCATTGGGGTCAATTACTTGGGCGGTTGTCGTGGTATTGTGGTAAAACACTAGCACTTGTTGTACCTCCTCATTTATTTCTTTTTATCTTCATGAATGGTCGGCTAATAGTACCCTTGTCAAATCACTTTGTTATTAGGGCTCTTCCACCTGACTGATTTCCATATACGCCTTTTCTTTAGGACATATTCGGCCTCGTCAGGTTGCAAGCATCTTAAGTATGACAACGAGAAGCCCCTTTTGTATAAAACATCTCTTAAGATGTATACTGAGCTGATCTATTTTTTATTTCGCGGGCTTCTAGCTTATCCTTGAGAATCTTGCCCTGCCGCAGGTAGTGTATGATCAGATCCATCCAACTCAGCGATTGATTTATTTTAAGAGTCTCCTTCTGGTCGGACTGGTTGATACTGAGCTCGGATAAGAACTCGATTGGTATAGTCCTAGGGTGGTTGTTCATCGACTACCGATGCTAACTTGGCTAGGGTGTTTGCCTTAGAATTTTCTAACCTGTGAACCAGGATGACCTCATACTTGTCGAACTCTATGTGCAAGTCTCATGCTTTTTCTAGATAGACGATCATTCTCTCCTCTGGCTTGGTATTCCATGGCGACCTAGTTTACTATGAGCTAAGAATCATTGTGGATTCTCAATGCTCGAGCTCCCATTGCCTTGACCAGCCTGAGCCTGGTGAGGAGCGCTGTTGAGTAGCATTGTCGGGCCTTATGTTGATCTCCCTTGACCTGGCCAGCCCCATGCTCAATCGAAATTTCATGGTGAGGTGATAAGTGGATACCATAGCCCTCATGGTGTTTAAGGACGACCTACCCAAAATCATATTGTAGACTGACAAGCAGTCTACCACAAGAAAATCGACCATAATGATAGTCTGGTTAGCACCTTTGTCGGCAGTTATAGGAAGTAGAATGCTTCCTTTAGAGGTCACCTTCTTCCCTGTGAAGCCGAGCAAGGGCGTATGGACTAGTCATAGTTTGGATCTTCCAACCCTCATTTTGTCGAATACGGTGGTGAAAAGAATGTCGATCAGGCTGTCGGTGTTAATCAATATCCAATGCACCTCGTGGTTGGCCACGGTCATGTGACCACTAAGGCATCTTCGTGCGGGTGGTGGAGTCCTTGGGCATTTTCTTCTGTGAAGGTCAGGCTGCAAGAGTCCAGCCTTAGTTATTTTAAGTCAAGCACTTTGATGTGTTATGATCGTGATCTCGGTGTAAATGACAGTACTTCCTCTTGTCTCTCTTCTCGACGTTGGCCTTCATATTGCTCCGCCATCTCATGATTCTTTTGAATCATACTTCTATAAGTACTTGCTCCGGCATGGTGTTCAAGGAAGTGTACATGTGAAAGTGGCTCTCTGGATGTCGACTAGTCGCTGGCCTCTGCTCTGGTTGTCTTCCTTTTTTTCTCTTGGCGTTAGCAATGGAAGGCTCCCCCATTCTTTTTGCTTTATGTCTCTTGCCACGAGTAGCCTCCGTGAATTGAAGAGCTCCTCCGCATTCGAATATTTTTTAGCTCGGTTGAACAGGTCCCAAGAGTAGTTAGGGGATTCTTACCAATCGAGAAGATGAATTTTCCCTATTTGAGGCCGACCACCATGGTGGTGAGAGCTATATGGTCGAAATAGTCATCCACTTGGACTACTTCCGCATTGAAGCAGACAATGTAATCCCTTACAAGTCATCTTCTCTCTGTGTAATCGTGAGAAGGTGAGTTGTAGACTTTTTCCGTGTTGCTAGTTGAAATTTGATTAATCAATTAGATATTTGTCACATGCGATTGAGATTCTAATTTGTTAGATTTGACTATTTCATGAATTGTGCCACATGATGTGTACCTGTAGTGTTGTTGTATTTGAATGCTCTTCATGTTAAGAGGTCATTGTGAATAATTGACTAGTCGAATGAATCAATTGTAAAGTAATATTTGAGGATGAAGGATTATTTGAGTTCGGGGATGAATTAAACTACTTTGTAATGTGTAATGAATTTATATAAATTATCCCTTGGAGGATTAATTTGGAATGGTAAGGGTTACTATTTAATACAATAATGAGTTTTTTGAAAATTGGTTGATTTTCGAGTCATCGGGTGGAGTTCTCTATGATTTTTGGGTGACATCGGAGTTCACGTGTTGATTTTTTATTCACCTTGCGGAGTTCACATGTATTGTGATTTGTAAACGAAGCTAAAGTTTACTTTTGATTTTCTAATCATCTTGCGGAGTTCTATATGATTTTTGGGTGATGTTAAAGTTTACTTGTTGATTTTCTAGTCATCTTGGGGAGTTCGCATACAACATGAATTTTGAGTGAATCTGAAGGTTACATGTCGATTATCTGATTATCTTGTTATGTTCACTGGTATGGTATTTCTACCACATCTTCTAAATGGTGGAATTATATTAGTTGTATATAGCCTTGTGCATATGCTCATCAGCTAAAATTTCTTTAACATATCAATTTCTATGTCTTGCAAACTATAATTGATTATGAATATTGAGTATGTAATCTTAAAGGGTATTATTCACCACGATTGCCATTGACATTATTAAAACATATTAATTAATGCAGGTGTAGAGTGAACCGAGCCCTTTCTATCATTACCAACCTTCGGATTTTTTCAACTTTTTTGCTTCTTCTGTTACTTCTGGTTGTTGTAAAGGATCAGGTAGTTAAGGAGCTAAGTGAGGTCCCAGTGGAGCATATTGGGCTTCATCATTAGTTGATAGATCTTCATTTATGCTTTTAGTAAACCTTTGGTATTTTATTTGTATAAGTCCTTTCTAGGCATCACATTTGGATTTTGATATAGTGTTGGATTGGAAGCATTTACTCAATGCATGGTTTACTTAGCTAGCAATTACTGCCAACTTTGAATATTAATGAGTTTGTTTGAATTGAGATTTTCAATTTTAAGGTTAACACTCGAGATTTTGGAAAACGAGTAATATCCTTGGGTTTTGAAAATAGGGGAGTTACAGTTCGGGAAGGAGAATAATATTCCTAGATGCATGTCGCTTAGGTGAATTCCTAATTGGAGATCTATGTTCGGTGGGTAATTTAACTATAAGAGTCATATCTTGATTATCATTGCCCTTGATTAGCATTGATTTAACATTTTCATTAAGCCGAACAATTAGAGTTAGTAAAACCTTCATCCGATCGGTCTTTTTAGGAAGGGTTGAAAACTCTCCCTTTTTCGTCGATCCTTTAAGGATGTTTCTCCATTGGTGTACCAATTTTTCAATCACAAAGAATATACCCTATGGTTTGAGACTGAGGTGGATTGGGCCCTTTTTAAGATAATACATTCAAATTTAAGGTGCCTACCATCTCTACAAGCATGGTACATATTAGAAATTTTTTGTAACACCTCGTACTTTTCAGTACTTGGGTGTTGCCTCGTAACGTAACTTAGTATAAATACCGATCTAATTAAATTGGATGTCCACACGTCCTAGCCTAAACCTGAACGTAAAGACTGCTACATCATCAAATAAATCTTGTATTAGAATTTCAATTGCTTGATAGATGAACCAAACCAGAAGTCATATGATATCTAATAAGTATATTATTAGATATATTTTAATAATCTATCTGAAAATGTATCGTAATAGGGTGATATGCATATATTTAATGTATATGAAATATTATGAAAATAATATTATATAAACATAACGAATGAAAATTTTACAATGTATAATTGAACTATAAATATTTATGTAGTATTAAATATCCTTTAGAAATATGTATACAAAAGATTATTAGATATTTTAATAAAATTTTATATCATTCAACAATATTACTGAATACAAATATGATTTTAATTCATGTATATGTATATTTATTTATAATGTAATATTACGAATTATATATTAATAGATATGTGATTAATAGCATGTATGTAGAAGTATGTTAATATTATGATTTATATTTATATATATGTGTATGAGATTTTAATTATTTTAAGTAATACACAAAAGTAATGAAATCTATATTAATATTATTATTGGCTAATAATAAAGGATAAAAGCCTTACGAATGGCCCCTTGGACCTTTTCAACCGTTGACATTCAATCTCACGACGATCCGACCACTAGATCAATGGAAATCCACCATTAGAGCTAGGAATCAATCTGTATGGCCCACTTGGACCTTGGATCTGGCCCGACTTTGGTCTAGGGCCCTGACTGGACCTGTGAAACCGAATGAACGGACTGGATTCATCGCAAACATCATTGTGGGCCTCATGCACCCAGCGTGTGTGAACCAAAGATGTGCACATGCCATGCACCAAACCCGCTATCAGGTCAAACAGAGTTTGACCCGATGGAATTGAAAAAAAAAAAAAAAGGAGAGAGATTTCTCTCACACGGCTTCCCGCCAACAAAATTCAAACCGGGTGATCTGGTCCACCCAAACTGAGGCCCACCATGGAGATTCGACCTGTTCATCATGATCAAGTAACGAATCCGACCAGGGTCGTCTGTCAGCAAGGCCCCGTGCACTTGAACAAAGGTGCAGAAGTGGCCGATGGGCGGTGACGTGCATTGATCTCTTTTCAAAAGAGGGAAGCTAGGTCTGCCACGTTGGCAATCCGCATCGGCCTCTCTCCCTTCATCCCAGCCGTCCGTCCAGACGTCCATCTGCACCATTCTCTCACTACCAAAAATGGGCAGGCAACCGCCTACACCCCGTAAAGCAAAGGGAGACAATTCCTCTTATGGAAAGCTCGCTGGCTCGATCCAAACCATTCGACAATCCACGTGGAGAAACCTCCACCACTCCCTCTAGGACGACAACGGTTAGGAAGTCAGGCATATCTCGTCTCGCGAGAAGACCGCTCGAGGTGGAAAAACTTGTGAGGGTCGGTGAAATGTCGATGAAGGGCCCGAAAAATGGGACCCACCGTGATCAAGGGTCCCATCTGATCCGTTCAAATGGACCAAATCACGGAAACATGTCATGAACAAAAATCGGCCATGATCAGCCACGTCATCTTCTCCGTCCAGCTGCGTAACCCTCCATGATAGTGTGGGCCCCATCTGAAGATCTAAGTTGCTTTTTCGGTGGGCAGTGACAGCAGAGATCCATCCCACATGGTGGATTAGCACCGTGCAGGTGGGATCAAAGAGTGGGACCCATCAAAATGTTGTGAAACAACGACCGTAGAGGCCGATCCAAAGGGCCAACCCTAGCCCTTTTTAAGGACCCTGTTCGTCTCAGAATCCCCACCAGAAACCTAGATTAGAAGAGAGAAAAATAGGAGAGAAATAGAAGAGAGAGGGAGAGGAAAAAATGGGCAGCTGTTGCCGCACCATTCAACAGTCCGAGTTAGACTCGAACTCAGGGCGGGTTGGGGTGACCAGTAGCCCTGTTCTGGGTCAGGAAGAAAGAAAGAAAAGGGAGGTTAGGAAGAAGGTAAAAATAGAGGGAGAGAGTGCGGACCCTACCGCTGAACTCGTTACACCAGGTCTGTTCGAGTTAAACCCGTTCGTCCAATGGTGCTGCTAGATCTTCAGCGGATGAAGGGAAGAGGGAAAGAAGAGAGAAAAGGAAGAAAAAAAAGAAAGAAATGTGAGAAAGAGAATGGATAAGGAGAGAAAGTCCTAGAGAGTAGAGGGCAGCTGTTGCTCGTGGTGGGTGTCGTTGATGCACTCACGACCGAGTCGGGCCACGTCCTGGTTCGAGTCGGACAAGTCTGGCCATGAAAAGGAGTAGCAGAAAAAGGAAATGAAGGGAGAAAGAACAAAAGGAAGAGAAGGAAAGGGAGAGTGGGTGCGTGTTGCACCAGGCCTAACCCGATCGAGTTGTTGGGGCGACTACTCGAGTTAACTGGGTTGGGGCCATGATCAGACTGAGTCAGGCATAGGTCTGGCCCATTCCAGACCTTGTGAAAGGCTAGAAAGAGAGAGAGAGAGAGAGAGAGAGAGAGAGAGAGAGAGAGAGAGAGAGAGAGAGAGAGAGAGAGGAAGAAGAAGAAGTTGAAGAGAGAAAGATCGGGTCACATCGACTCACTACTGAGTTGAGTCAGTGAGTCGACTCAGTCCAGACCCATGTTGGGCTGGTTTCGGTGCAATCTCGACCAATCATCCAGGTCTGGGTTGAGCTCTAGCTCCACAAGATATGTTGCATCATTATTTGGTGGCAAGTTGGCCTAATTAACTCAAATTTGGATGATTCGACTCACTAGCGAGCGACTTGGTAATTTATGTTGAGTTTAGCATCATAAGGGTCTAGAGTTGGGGGATTTTAGTTGCTTGCTTGGGTTAAGTTGATTACATTTAAATCAGATATGATTTGGGTTCTAGTTGTCGTAGGATTGGACTCTAACGGCGCATACATTTTCTACCAATAACAGTATAGGAAATTCAATACAAGGTGATGATTCTTCCCCTTGAGCTTTCCATTTTCTCATTAGCTTAAGTTATAATTTTTATTTAAATTCATAATTGATATCTCCCTCTATAATAACATTTGTTAGCTGGTGGAAATTAAATTGTTGTATTACATGCTTTATGATTATCCCGTATAATTATTCATGCTTGTGGATTTCTTCTTGTGGATTGCTTACGGAACTAAACTAGTACATTAATGGGGAATTCCCACATAAGAATTACACCCATACTTGGGATGTAACTTGACTGGTTGTGATCGAAATGGTCCTTCGATTTGGTGGTTATTGAGTGGTGGTTTAGATAGATCATTGATGTGGGCCTACCATTCAGGGTTGTTGTGCCCAATGGTTTTTAAGGGTGGTCTTTATCGTATGGTTTTGATATCACCCTATGTGGCATATTTTGATACTCGCCCTATGTAGTTTTGGTTTAGTACTTGCCCTAGATGGGTTCGATGTTTTACATAGTACAACCATGCGATGGTAAGCCCTATATACTATAATATGATTGGCCGATGGTCGACAGTTTTCCATTAAGCATCCTAAGGTGGGAGAATCTCATGGGCCGGGGATGGTGGTCATGGGACACTATGCTCGAGCTGTCGGTCTACACAGGGTGACGAGCCCCCCGTAGTGACTATTGAGTTACTTAAATTGGTTGCTTGTAAATGGACTAATGATGACTTGGCTAATCATGCATACATAGCACAGACCAATATTATTGCTATCGTACGTGATGTACGTATCGTTCCGTCTAGATGATGTGTCCCAAGTTCGATGATTCCGACTGGATGATGGTCCCAGGTTCGATGATTGCATGGGTGACGAGCCCACTGTTCGCACGGATGAGCATCCCCGGGGCGTGATTGCATACTTCACGCATTCATGCATCTAATAAGACTGCATTTACTCTGTTTTGGTTGTCTGGATGTTTTATACTATTTCTTACCTAATGCGACAGTGTGTAATTTTGAGGGGAGTTTACACTGAGTTGGCCACTCATCCATCAAATATATAACCGTACAGGTAGCATAGGTGGCCCTGATGATGTTCACATTCATATTGGTGAGGAGCAGGCCATGGTTGACAAGGGTACATGATTATATTTGCTAAGGGTTGCTATACGATTTCATATCTCAAATTTGTTGTAATTTACTTTACTTCACATGTAATACTATTTCATTTTGTAATTGTAAGAATGGAGACATTGGTTTGTATAAGTCATTATGGGCAGCTCTTGTATACTCTAAATGTAATTGAAATTTTCCTTCACGTTGATTTGTCCATCCTACACTCATCTGCTTAATCTGATAAAATAATATATATATATATATATATATATATATATATATATATATATATACTCGAATTCGACCATCCTTTGAGGTTAACACTCGAGTTTTTGGGAAACGAGTCGTGTACTCAGGTCCTGCAAAGTCGAGGTGTTACATTTTTAGTTTACTCCTAGAAGTAGACAATTTCCTTTAGATTACTAGCGAGGTAGAGGCAAAGATATGACTATCAAGTTCAAATCTTCTATTATCCCCAATATGCTTACCTATATTAGATTAAAAAATAGGTTCATAATCTTGGGTAACATTAGCTTTATCCTTATAAGTAAACCTCATTCTTAAGCCCCTTGGATCAATTCAAGGAGGTTAACTCCTTCAACAACTACTCGCTCTGATATCAATTGAAATTACATGTCGTGGGCCCACGGGCTATACGTGGAAGCTTGGCGGGGCTATGGAATGAAGGCTATGTCTTAGAGGGGGTGATTATAACCAATTAAATTTAATTGTGTTCTTAAACTAATAAACTAATTAAACTAAGTAAGGTAATGTAACCCTGAGGCTTCCAAGCCAATAGAACGTCCAATCACATAGATTACGAAACATATTCCAAAGAAGCAACTAGTCTATAAAGATAGTGTACATGTTGGGATGGGTTAACTATCAACTCCTAGTATTCATATAATCATGCATACATATAATTCATCAATCAATCTTATAAGCATAATTAAATAAGTGCTTAAAGACAATAAAAAATAACAACATATATAATGGTTCAGTTTCCTACTCTATTCCCGATGGATGCATACAACTCATGAGTGTACCGGATTTCACTATCAGAACTTTTAAATTAGGTTCACCTCTAACCTTTACAACCCTACACAAAGACCGCAGTCATACACAAGGACTTGCCTAGCGTATATTCCTACTAGAGGCTCCAGCAAGAGACTTAAGTTAGTTTTCTATAGGCTAACCAATAACCTCAATTCTAGTCTAATGACCTATGTTTACTCCTGACTGAGGTTCCCACAAAAACTAACATGTACACACCCATCTCCAGTGAATTCGACCCTACACAAGAGCCTAAGTCCTACACAAGAACCTATCGAATTTGGGTCACAAACTCTTATCTTTAACTTATGTAAAGTAAAAGAGTATGACTCATACATGACACTTACTTATCAAATTGAGCCTCGTTGATGCATAAATCTTGAGTCGCTCCTTCAAAACTCTCTCGTGGTTGAATTCACTCCTTAATTTCTCTCCTGATCGTTAATGCTAATGTGTTGTCAATGCTTTAGCTCCTACGATCAAACACCTTGAATGCAATGCTCCATTGTGGTAGCAAGGTGATGGGAGGTTGGGTGAATCTCCTACAACTAATAGAAGGTTGTAATCCTTGGGGATTCACCTACATACATGTTTCAGAGGATTTAGACAAAGGGCATACCAATAAGGTTATATCTACTCTCTAGAAAATGGTTGAGATTGAGTTCATCTTCAATATTGAGGTTGGTATCCTCATTAGAATGGTAAAGCTCAAGAAGATTAATCTAATTACATGGGATTAGAGGCTTGAGGTGTGGGATATGAGTGAGGATTCATTTAAGCTTCTATTGCACCAAAACCCCAATTAAAATGCCCAAAGACCAGATGTTCTATATAAAGGAATTGAGTTCCAACGCTAATAAAACGAGTAGAAACGGCTAGTCTTCAGTCGGACCGAATAGGCTTTTGGTAACACCGAATTATATGGGAAAGTCATTAGACGTATTTTGGCACTTTTGGTCCCATCGAATGTGGTCTTCGGTCGGATTGAACATGGTCTTTGGTCGGACCGATCGTGGCATTTAGCTGTAATCGAATTACCTGATTTATGTCCAAGCATGTAGATATGTTTTCACCGATTTTGGTTGGACTGAAGGTTACTGAAATTGGAAAGTTTAGGTTGTTTTGGGTCAAGGGTTAGGGTCAATAAAGCACCTCATATATATGTTTTTTGCTCCTTGATGCCCCACCTTCACTTGTGTCTTCAGTCTTTAGCTTCCAACGACTCAACCAAATCCCTAACACAATGACTCACGTGATTGACAAAGAAGTGTGCACAAATTAGTGCATAAACATAAACATTACTTTGGTCTCACCTAACAGTCCTTTGATTGAGCCGAATTAGCTCTAAAAATTCATTGTTTGTTAATGGACTGTTTTTGGCACTTTTGATCAAACCAAACATACCTCAGGTGGGACTAAATAATCTATTATTTGACCATGTGATTTTCCAAACGTTTCTTCATCTTTAGAACTTTGTTTTCTTGAATCTTTAGCACTTGAATTTTTCAATATTATCCTCTAAACATATGATCCTCCACTTGATCATTTTTTTAGCTTTAAATAATTACTTTAATCGTTATTTTCATCTTAGCTCTCCAAATCACATCACATAAAAAAATGTACATAATTAGATCAACTTAGTACATATATACATATAAAACTAATGCACAATTATAAGTAAATATGTAATATTTCACATTCAATACTCCTATCTAGTTAGGCTTTATAGGGTAGGAGTCGTAGCGAGTCATGTGGACACATCAAGGGTCTAGTTAGGAGTCTATCCTAGCCTCTTATCCATAGCCTAAACATGATACCAGGTCTGACAAGACGACGGATAAGCGGACCAAACATGACCCATAAGTAGGCTTAAGCAAGGGCTCTTCAACGGCCCTACATGCTAGACCGTAAGATGAGCATCAAGGTGGGCTAAAGGAACGTGCAGGTTTGGAGTCCATCACCACTGCATCTTGGGTGTGTGCTGCTACAAGGGAACAGATCCCGTATCAGGTCAAAAGTGTATATACCAGCTAGGATCCAACTTTATATGTATGAAACGGCCCTTAATAGGCTCAATATGAAGAAAGTGGGACCCGAACGGTAGGCCCGCTTGAGATAGAGATGACCATTTGGCATGGCCCACTTGAGAAATGAATGGACTCCTCATACGGCCGGTATATTAAAATGATCTCACAAATGAATATACGGCATGGATTAAACATATATATCAAGGTGGTGAGCCAAAGACAGGTCCCCAATGAGTGCCCCTACGTGGCACCCGCAGGTTGGACAACATGGATAGGCCCCACTGTCCAAGTGTGGTCTACCTGGGCCAACGACCTGTCATATTTTTGGGTCCAAGCTTTAAAATGAGTGGTCAAACCGGAACATACAGTACATGCATCAAGGTGGGCTCCATCGCTAACCCACCTGCTGGACAGCGTGGTTAAAAGAAATAAAACATGGTGGCCCCCGTGAGGGACGGCGTGGATATACATAGACACGTGGTGGGGTCTACAGCGGGCCCCATAGATGGGTTGGATGGTAATTAAACATTACAATAGGCCTTAGGAAGTTTTCAATGATATGTACTCAATCATCACTAATTTGCTTGGTGTGGTCCACCCAAAACTATGCCCCCACCATCGCAATACTGAGCTGCCAAAAATGGATGGGCAGCATGAATACAACAAAATACAACAAGGTGGGACCCCACAGGCTGTTGGAATGGAAAATAAACATTATTTTGGGTTTAAGAAGTTGGACAATATGCGTCCAATCACCACCGTTTCCTTTAGTGCGATCCACCTACACCGGGCCGCATGCCTCAAAATAGGTTGTCCCTAGATTTGGAAAACAGGGATAATATATATATATATAGAGAGAGAGAGAGAAATGCTCACACACAATTAGTTGGACCGTCCAACTAGTTTGATTAATTAATGCTAATTAATGCTTAGAAAGAGAAACGGTTGTTTCTAGGTCTTTTAATAGTCTCTTATTAAAAAAAGATCAAAAGTCATGGGACCTACCATGGTGTTAACGTGAAATTTTATCTGATCATCATGTGTATCACCTCATGTTAGACCTCGGGCCCAAAAATTAGCCCCATCCATTATTCAAGTGGACCACATAATTGAAAATAGTGTTAAAAAATCTCACCATTCAAAATGATTCCTTTGATGGGGCCTATTTGAATCACATGTAAGCATGATATTTTGGTAGCATACATGGCTTTTGGTGTGGCCTCTAACGGGTGGAGTGGATTTCACATAACGATAAATGTGGGCCCTATAAAAATTAAGGGTGAACATCTTTGCATCAACTGTTCTATTTGTGTGGCCTACTTGAATCAAATATCAGCTTGATATTTTGAATTTTTAACTAAGAATGAGATTACAAATCTGATGGTCGGATGGGATCTTATATATACATCACACGGTGGGCCTTATAAAAAATCAATGTTAGCCTTCCTCTCCCGTTGTTGGCTCCGAGAAAAGGGCCCTCCCCGCTCATCATTCCGAGAAAAGGGGCATTTGCCAAAAACAATAAAAAATAAAAAAAAAATAAAAAACAGCGAAGATAGGTATGGCATGGTCCTCACGCAATGTGGTGCATCCTTCACCGTGGGGTCACCTTAGTATATGTATTATATATCCATGCCATTGATCCATATCTTAAGGTCATGTTACAGCAAGATTCCAAAAAGTGAGAAGATAAAATTCTCAGGACTACCACACGACAATGAGAAATATTTGATATTGAACATTTATCATTAAAAACTTCCTAAGGCCCATTTTAGTGTTTATTTTCCACTTGAGATATTGATAAAGTTATGAAAACCTAGATTATGGGAAAGTGAAAACATAAAAAAATAAATTTTTCTTGATCCAAAAATTTTGTGGTTTACAAAATGTTTCTAATGGCTAATCACCATTGTTTCCTATGGTGTGGTCCACCTGAGATTTATATCTATTTTATTTTTTGAATAGTGTTTTAAAATGAACTGAAAATATGGTTGGATTGCATGGATATATAATACATACATCAAATTGAGCCCCATGATAAGGGATGCACCCTATTGTGCTTGGACAGGGCTGCACCTAATCCACTCCATGCTGGGTTGGAAGTTCCAGCGCTGTAAAGATGGAGAGCGGGTTGGCTAGTGACCCTGCCACTGACCAATGGCTAGTGGTCGGTGCTCTGTGGGCCTCACCATGATGTATTGTTTATATTGTTTTCTATTTTTCTATATCATTTTATGGTATGATATCAAAAAATAGGTATTCCAATTTCAAGTGGACCACATCACAAGAAACAGTGTTGATTGGACGTCCACTATTATAAACTTCTGGGGGCCATAAAAGTCTTGGATCAATCTGATCTTTGTTTTTTTACCTTCATCTAGATCTTCATGACATAATCAACAGATTGGATGTCAAATAAATAGGACAATGGGCCTTAGGAGGATTTTAATGGTGTGTATTTAATCACTACTGTTTTCTTGTGGTGCGATCCACTTGAGATTTATATTCCCCTCATTTTTTGGATCAAGGCCTAAAATGATCTGTAAAAATGGATGGACGGCATGGATAAAACACATACTTTATAGTGTGGCCCACAGAGCACCAACCATTAGCCACGGGCTAGTGGCAGCGATCCACTTAAGATTTATATTCCCCTCATTTTTTGGATCAAGGCCTAAAATGATATGTAAAAATGGATGGACGGCACAGATAAAACACATACTTTATAGTGTGGCCCACAGAGCACTAACCATTAGCCACGGGCTAGTGGCAGCCACTTTAGCCGAACCGCGTCCGTAAAAATAATTAAAGAATGCATTAAATGAGATGAGGTGAGAGATATGGAGAATGGTTGTGTCTAAATAAAGTGGGATGATTAAATAGGTTGTACATGTGTGACATATTGGAGCGATGGGTCGCATGTCTAAAAAATCTAGTTTGTAGATTGAGTCCTATGTAAGCATATTAAGGGGTCGTTTGGCACCTTGGATTGGAGGGGATTGGAGGGGATTAGAGGGGGTTTCAAATCCCCTTGGTTGTTTGGCAGCGTAAAGCAACTGGGGATTGCCAATCCAGGGGGTTTCCAATCCCCTCTTTGAGGGGGTTTGTAATCCACGGTGAGAGCTTGGATTACACCTAAAATCGTTTCAATAGTTGCAGGCATAAATGTATGTCACTGTACACTATCATTCTACTGGGCACATGGCCCACTAACGATGATCAGCACCGTCCAAATATTATCCAGCACCGTCCAAACATTGTCCATATTAATCAATGATTAAAAATCGTTGGTTAGTCACTCAGACATGATCTTGTGCTTGTGGTCCATCTGAGACTTGGAATTTCATCATTTTTAGGCAAAACATATATTTTAGCGGGCTTATCACAACCATAGTGTCAAAAATTATATATCTCACTAATTGGGGATATTAAAGTTGATTTAGTAATTAAATTCAAACCCCTGTAAATATGCCATATATAGGTATTTTTGAATTAAAGTTGATTCACACTCCTTGGTGCCAAACACACCGAGAGGATTGCCAATCCAGGGGGTTTCCAATCCTGGGGGTTGCCAATCCAAGGGGTTCCAAATCCACGCTCCCAAACAGGCCCTAAGGATTTTTTTTTTTTTAATTTCTTTTTTTTTATCAATAATATAATATTCATTTACGAGAAAAGTGAGTTGCTAAGAATCCATTCCAACAATATAAATTCCACTTATATGTGTGGTTTTAATGATGAGAATCAACTACTAATTTTAAGTACATAAAATTTAATTGGTGAGCCCTATTTGATAAACAGGTTTGATTTATGACATGTAACTACCATTATACTTATGTACGACTCAAGGTAACGTAATACTGCATTACATTTTATAGTAAGATGATTTTTTTGTCATTTAATGCACAGCTAGTTAGACCAATTTGAATGGTCCAACTAGTTGTGTGTGAGCATTTCTCATATATATATATATATATATATATATATATATATATATATATATATATATATTATATATATATATAACACACACACGCACGCAACACATCAAGATGGGCACCAATACCTACTGTCTACTGTTCTGTGGTCTAAATGAGATTCTGATTTGCCTCATTTTTGGAACCATGGCCTAAAATGATCTGTAAAATTGGATGGATGGTGAGGATGAATCACATACATAATGGTGGAGGCAGCGGAGGGCCCCACCTCGTTACTGTGGTGTCTCAACGGCGCCAGGCGTTGGCATTAGTGTTGGTACGCAGCAGCGCACGGTGCTTGCTGCCAGCGACAGCAACGCAAGTGCTTTCTTTTCTTCTCTCTTTTTATTTATTTATTTTGTTTATTTTTTTCCCCAAGCAGGTGCAGTCTATCTCAAATCCATTTTGTCCATCGGCTTGGCCAACTCGTATTAGGCCCGAGGAGCTTTGGATCAAGCTGATTTTTGTGTTTTACCTTTATTCAGATTTGTGTAACCTTATCAACATGTAAAATGAATGGCAAATAAATATCAAGGTGGACCAGACAAAGTCGTCCACATTATTACAACATGCGATGCACGCTACCTCATAGTGGGGCCCACTTGTGGGTCCCATGTCAGGCCACTTACAAAACGAGGAAATGGAAAGGGAAAGAAAAAGAAATAAGAGTGAGATTCGGCCATCGGGTGGGCCTCTGCTACTACGGGGCCCTCCACACTCAATCATACATACACAAGGTGGGTTCCACACTTCTAGGCCCGCTAAAATGAAAGTCAACAAAGGAAAATGGGAGAACCTCCACCCTTCTATTCATACACTAAGAAAGATGGGAAATGGATGGTCAGATCATTCATCGGGTGGGCCACCAAGCTCCAACGGCTCCTCCTCTTAACTCTAAAACCCTCCCTTATTCCTAATCTCTTTCTCTTTTCTTTCCACTCTTTACAATCTTTCTCAAACCCTCGCTTAATCCTCTTCCTATCTTCTCTCTAGAATATCTCTTTTTTCTTAATCTCTTTCTCTCCTTCTTTTATTTCTTTCCTCACCCTCACTGTCTTTCTCTTGGCTAGCATAAATGTGGGTTACGTATGGGGTTTCGACTGGCTTGGGGTGTTTGTAGAGAATGGTGGGATAGAGATGGAGATAGAAATGGAGAGAGGGGTAGAAAGGGGAGGAAAATGGTATGAATGATGGGGTAGCTAGAGTAGGTGGTAGGTGTTCACTTTGGGAGCTCTCTTTATATGGAGCATTGGAGAAAAGTAGGGGCAAAATGGTTCATTGTAAGGTGTAGATGTAAGAACTCCATAAGGTGAGCCTTATTGATCAACGGTCTAGATTGACCTGACTGTTGGACTGTGTGATCGTGTAAAACAATGGACCCCACTTCGATGTGATTTACGCAGATACTCTGTGTATGGATGCGTAAGGGGTGGAGTGCTATAGCCTGATACGCAAGGCTGTTGAGTTGAACTAGGATACAACAATGTAGAGCCGTGGGTGAGAGTTGTGATGGGTTTCAAACTCTCATCCCCACAGTATCTATATAAGAGAGAGTTGGGTCCCTGACCCTACACTATGACAGAAGCCTGAGTCCCATCTATTATTCTGCATACGGGTGTGAAGGAGAGGAAGATTACAACATTGGTTTTCTAGTATTCTAATCTACATCTATGGCGTCTCAGTTAGGTAAACCATCTGAACCCTAGATCTCCATGTCTTATGCACAGGTAGATCTCTGGGATTTCCAATCTAAATAATCTAACAGTTGGCATTAAAGAAGCTGTGCGAAGGCATGGATGATTAGATTCAGATTCATCCATTAGAGATTCAAATTCAAAATCAGATTTTCGAATTCCCAAATCAGGTAAATTGGGATTTCAAATTTTGAATCAAATTAGGGATTTTCATTCCCACATCTAGTATTAGGGATTTCGAATTCAAATCCCCAAATCCAGATGCTAATTAGGGATTTCGGATTCGAATCCCCAAATCAGGAAATTAGGGTGTTTTCGAATTTGGAATCCCCAAATCAGATAATTAGGGATTTTTGGATTCCAATCCCCAAGTCAGGCGAATTAGGGATTTTAGATTTCAAGCTCTAAATCCAGATAATTAGGGATTTGTATAACCATACCTACGAATTGGTAGAGGCAACCATGAATGATTGAGTCTTCCATCGGCACTGTCTGAGAACCTCGATTTCTCTAGATCCATATCCATTCATGACAGTTAAAGCCCTATGATAATGTCAACCGTGGCCATCTCAGTCATATTTGGAAGGATGTGTTCCTCATTCAAATTCAAGGGAGATGCCATCGTCGACCGGAGAAGACTTCTTCGCTGCGGAGAAGGCTTCATCCCTTCTTTGCGGAGAAGATCTTGGTCTCCCTTAACTGCAAAGAAGATTTTAGCCCCCCTCATTTCTCAGCGAGCTGCTCTTAGTCGGTCAAAAACGGCCGAGTGTTGCAGCTGGAATTAGGTCGAAGAACGACCTTATATGAGGTTGGGTCTTCAGACCCGATTTCATAGAATCGAGTTAGTCTCTGGACCCGCGACCAAGATCGGCTTAACTGGTTTTGCTGGGCCTGTTGAGATACATAGGCCCATTACTACATATTGGCCCATTCCACAGGATCTTTGGGCCATTAGTTTACTAAAGACATTGATGGGCCCAGTCTTCTATAGGATTAATGGGCTCGGTTTTTTCATAACCAATGATAGGCCAAAACCCATATATGGTTGACATTGTAAACGTTATGTTTACATTATGAACATTGATTGATAGATCTAAACCATCCATGATGTATTACGTAGGCATCTCATATAGAATATTCACTAGGTGGGCGATCAAGGGTGTGTATATACTATAATTTAACGTCATATATGTAAGATCTGACCATAAATTTGAACTAAACAGATTGTTCATAATTGCCGCCCATCTTATGATAATTCTAATCAGATTATGAGTGCCTTAAGGATGAAGTATAGATCATATGGATTAAATTCTGATGAAGCCCTAATTTAGGCCCCTTACCCATCCTTAAGGGTCTTATATAGACCATTGGATTATAGAGAGCGAAACACATCTCACAGTCTCTCTGTAGTTCATCTATTTTTCAATGATCAATACCGACCATCTTGTGGGCCGCATCATACTAATTTAGAT
>JAJHSJ010001742.1:0-100372 GCA_021015155.1 Magnolia officinalis | reverse complement strand
GGGCATCCAAAAGGGTGGGCCAATATAATGGGCTGCCAGAAAATTCTGCTATGCAGTCCAGCAACATAGTTTCATAAAAATAAATTTTAAAAAAAATATTTTCTCAGAAGGTGGGCCATATTTTCAGTTCTCACCTTGTTGTGGTTTGATGAGGGACCTTGGGTCCAAATTTCAAGAATTTTAGAGGCCCAGAACCCACCCATTTGGATGGTCCAAATTCAGTACGGTTATTTCCAGCAACATTCCACCGTAGATACATTGTAACTCCTGAATTTATTAAATATTTATGAGTATTCAAAAGTTATGAAAATTTACAAGGAGCTGGTCCACTCATGTTGCGACCCACCTACCAAATTTCAGGGCCAATGGACCCCTGTACAAACTGTGGAAAGGCCCGGACTGGCCCACCACGTTGGGACGTCCAGGCCAGTCCGATTTTCTGGACAGATTGTTTCATTCAAATTAATTAAATTTTCTAGATGTCCAAAAAATTCTGAAATTTTGTGGGGTTGTGGTCCACCTATGGAAGGACCATCCTACAAATTTTTAGGGCCATCAGGTCTCTGGACTAACCGTGGTATGGCCTGTAAATTGGGTTAGTTTTGGGCCAAATACCCAGGCCCATATGACTAAACACCATGGGATGCCCCTACCTTGGATTGCTGGGCCTGCATTCTAACGGCATAGCCCACTTGAAGTAAGTATTGTCTATCCCCCTTCTTATCTGATGGGACCCACTGTGATATGTGTGGGTCACCATGGGTCAGTACCCATTTAAATTAAATAAATTTTTGGACTCCAGTAGGCTCAGGAAGTGGGTGGGCTGGAATTCCAGTAAGGGACCCAAATTTGTGCATAGTTGATCTTTTGGAGTCGTGGCGGCCTACCAGATTTAAGGGAGTGTTGCACACACTCTTTGCCCTCCTTCCTTAGAATTTTGGGCTTAATTAGTGTCCCTTGAGGCCCACCTTTGTGGTGGTTTGTGGGCTAGCCTTAACCAGAATTTTTGATAGCTTTATAGGCCCAATGGGCTGGAAACCTATCCCTTGAGCCCAAGATTGTGCAAGGGCTGACCTTATTGATTCACGGGCCCAATGGGCCGTCTACAAGCTGGTCATGTGTATTTATTAGCCTTGATGTCTTCATAAAATGCTTAATTGTGGGCTGACTTGCAAGGCCCACATAAATGTATATTGTGGAGGACCTTGCTAAGTCTTTGGGCTGGTGTGGCAAGGCCCACACTGTCAGTATAGGCTTTGCCCATGTGTATTCTTGGGCTTATGGGCTGCCCTCAAGTCCACCATAATGTATGAATTGAATGACTTTTGTTTAGGCCATTTCTTTTGGGCCCATTATGTGATATACTATATGTATGTTTGTGTTAGCAAGTAGGCCCTGTGGACTCAGTTCTTTTGGATAGGCCATTGATCTTGGGCCTATACTCTCCTATCTATTACGATGGGCTTAGGGGCAATAATTACACAAGAGGTTGGGCCTTGGCTGTCCACTAACTGACCTTGTACTTGGGCCAAAAGTGAGGCCCAACTCACTTGTGTTAAATGTGAAACTTGCCCTGTAAATGAATTACTGGCTGCCCATGAAGCCCACCACAATCTATGGATTTATGACTATTAAGGGTCAAATATTGCATATTAGACCCTATTTATTACCTGGATTTACGAGCATGATATTGTTTAACGGTCGGTTTTAACCGTGTTTGTGATACAGGTTGTATTTAAGAGTATGAATTGTAAAAAGGTGCTTAAAGCATAGATTTAACGCTCTGATGACACTAAAGGCAAGGGATGGACTCCAGGGGACCAAGATTGACGGAATTACACGCCAGAGATCCGAGAAAATTGGGAAACTGAAGCTCAAGTGGCCCAAAAATCGTCCAGAATGCAAGATCACAGGGTTCCCACCATCGGTTTAGCTCGAAACTTCACATATGGCCTGAAGACCATAAATTAACCGTACACGTCAAATTTCAGCCATTGGATCTCTCGAAAAGTGGCCCAACGGACAGATCAGCCTATAAATTCTCGATTTGGGGCCCACCTGATATCTGGATCTGCTTCAATTTTGGTCTCAACTCATTAAATGAGCTGAAGAAATGAATGGATGGAATGGATTTCTCACGAACATCACGGTGGACCCCACATGTACAGCGCGTGTACATGGGGTACACGTGACCGTGCTGCACCGACGGTCAGCCCGGTCAAAGCCGGGTGACCCGTGCCATCTCCCACTCGGAGACAGCGGACGGACGCTGTCCGTCCATTTTTGAGTAGAGGCCACACCCATTGTCCATATGGACAATCCAAACCGTCCATTGAATCCAGAGGGGGAGCGTGACTCTCGCCTAGGTGACCATTTGTCCCCATGCACACATGAATACGTGGATCGTTGAAAAACGCAAGATTAATGGTGACTTGATTTTGTACAGTGGACACCACCAAAACTCGACAAAAACACTCCTTCCTGACTGAAATTTCGCCAGGAATCCAATAAACGGGGTGGATCTTCCAGAAAACATCACTATGGGGCCCACCGAACACGTCAGCGCATGTACATGCGTAGGAAAACCGGATTTTTCAGTTGTTTGTGGCCCACTATCTTCGATAATCTTGATGATCCAAACCGTCCATCGTGTAGCTCATCCAAAAACGCCCCAAGGGACGTTGTTTCTTTGAAAAAAAATGTGAGGAAAGTGAAAGTTTTTCCATGTGTTTCTTGGCTGCGAAAATAGATTACGCAGACGGTTTTCTTGGCTGACGCACACAACTGGCCACGGGAACTCCCTTCCAGCCAACCTAAACCTCTATAAAAGGAGGAGAAGAGAGAGAAAAAGGGATTCAATAGTGCTTGGACGTGGAGTGCAAGACAGCGAGTAGCTTTAGATTTTATTTATTTTTTCTTTCTTGTTTTATTTGTTACTTGTTTTCTTTAAGAGTTAGTGATTCATGCCTGTGGTTAGCTAACCTCCTAGCTAGGGCTAGGAGGTGAAACTTGTGATGTGATGGGGTTGATCCTACGGCTTTGATTAATGTTGAACTGAATTTGATGCTAGTTTGATTTTAGAGATTACTTTGTTTGTTTTAATGGTTTATTGTGACTTACATTACAGTAGATCTGCGATGGCTTGAGTATTTCCTTTTCCTTTTTGTGATTATGATGCCAGGATGCCCTGTTGTTCACCATCATCTCCTGGGCGTGTGGGATGACGGAACGCCTTCCTAACCTTCATACATTGTTGATTGGTTTATTAGTTTAATTTTTGTTGTTTGCTTTGTCTCTCCTGGGCATGGTTGTGATGGAATCCATTCTAATTCATATACCTTTTATCTCTTGAAAACTATATCAAGGAAGTCTAGTTGAATTCTTGAAACAGGCATAAGATTCTCCCTGATCTCTACAAGTGGATCCTCTAAATCCCTAGTTTCCTACCTCTGAATTCCTTTAAGTTTTAGATAATATCCATCATTATTCTTCAAATTACGTCAATTTAGATTCCATCTTAGTCTAGTTCTAGTTCTAATTAGTTTCAGATTACGTACGGTTTTAGTTCCTGTGGATTCGACATCGGTCTCATCGAGTTTATTTACTACTACATCACAACCCTATACTTGGGGAGTGAACAGTTTTTGGCGCTGTTGCCAGGGACTGACGCTACGATTTTCTGAAATTAATTAGTTTTGGGATTAGTCTAAGATTAGGATTTTTTTTCTAACCTTAGATTTTAGGTTTAGGTTTTCCTAATTTTTAGAAACTAACCTGTTTTTCCTGTTTTGTAGGATTCTGGCATATACTTTTTCAATTGGTAATCTTTTTCTGATTTTCTAGTTTTTCTAACTCTCTAGATTAGGTTTTGTTCTAAGAATTTTTCCTAAGATATTTCATCTTTCTTTTCTTTTAGAAACTTTACTCTTTTACTTTTAGAAATTAGGTTAGTAATTTCCCGTTTCAGAAACTCTTTCTAATTTAGAAACTAACTCATCTTGTTTTATTTTATTTTTTAGAAGCTTTTTAATTCTAGGTTTTCTTTAGAAATTTCTTACTCTCTACTTTAGGTATAGAGCTTTCGTAATCTATTTTAGGAATTTTTTCCTTTGTAGAAACTAGTTTACTTTCTAACTTTAGATTTTCTTAGAAACTAACTTGTTTTGTTTTGCAGGTTTTTAACTTAGGAACTCCGATCTGGTAACTTCTTTCCAAATCTTCTCGTTCTTTCTAGGTTTTATTTCATTTATCTCTTTTAGGTCTAAGTTTAGAATCTGAATTGAGGTTATGGCTGCAAATCAACCTCAGGCATCCCCACCTCGTACTTTACGAGATTATTTATAATCGGCGGGGGTGAGTACGCCCTCATGTATGGTTTTTCCAGAAAATACGGGACATATGAATATCAAGCCAGGGGTGATCCAACTCCTTCCTAAATTTCATGGGCTTAATCTGAAGAATCGTATCTACACTTGAAAGAGCTTGATGAGATTATAACTACTTTATATTTTCCAAACGTGTCCGAGGACACAATCAGGTTGAAACTCTTTCCCTTTTCTTTGAAAGAGAAAGCTAAGACGTGGTTACATTCACTACGTCTTAGATCTATTGGCACATGGAATGATATGCAAAGGGAGTTCATAAAGAAATTTTTTCCATATCATAAAACGAACACCCTTAGAAAATCAATCATGAACTTCGCCCAAAAGGAGGATGAAACATTCTACCAATGTTGGGAAAGGTTCAAGGATCTTGTCAGTTCATGCCCACAACATGGCTTTGAGACGTGGCGCATTACACACTTTTTCTATGATGGATTGACATCTCCCATGCGCCAATTGGTTGAGACAATGTGTAATGGAGAATTCATGAATAAAAATGTCGATGATGTGTGGGATTACTTGGATAGACTTGCTGAAAACGCACAATCATGGGACACATACCCAAAATTAAGTACCACTTCTAGGCCTACTCAATCAAAGGAAAGGGGTGGAGTATACCTGCTGAAAGAGGATGATGGTATCAATGTTAAAGTGGCTAATCTCATAAAAAAATTCGAGGCCATGGAATCAAGGAAGGATAGGGGTAAGGAAGTTTTTTGTGGTATTTATGGTTGTAGCAGTCACACAACTTAAAATTATCCAACTATATCTGCCTTTCAAGAGGTTCTGACTGAGCAATCCAATACCGTAAATAATTACCAAAGACCTTTCAATGGACCCACCTCTAATACGTACAATCCTAGTTGGAGAAATCATCCAAACTTCAGTTGGAGGAATGGACAAACTGCTACCTCTCAAGGTTTTTTCAATCAAATTCCAATTCAAGGGAAACCTCAAGAGGATCCAGTTCTAAAACACATTCAAGACCAAGAGCTATTCAACCAAGATATCAGATCAGCAATAGGATCACTTACATCATCCCTTCAAAGGATAGAGTCACACATAATGATTGGGGAAAGGGGATGCTTCCTGCTCAACCTCTCCCCAATCCCAAACCACAATATGAGATAAGTGATCCAAGCTCTTAAGATTAGATGGAGCAGGCTAAATCTATCACCACTCTTAGGAGTGGGAAGACCATTGACAAAACTATTCCGGTTATGGCTAAAAAACCTAAGGACCCGGAAGAGGATAACAATGATAGACCTAGCATTGCTCCACAAGAATTAGAACCGAAACTCTAAAAGAAGCTAGTTGCTCCATTTCCCCAACGGTTGGTTGCACCAAAACCTCTCTCTAACTCTCAGGATATTCTAGAGGTGTTGAAACAAGTAAAAGTCAACATTCCTCTATTTGATGACGTAAAACAAATACCTTTATATGCCAAATTTCTGAAAGACCTATGGACGACCAAAAGACGGCAAAGTATTCAAAAGAAGATCTTCTTGACTGAGAAAGTGAGTGCCATCCTGAAGCAAGACGTGCCACAGAAATTCAAAGATCCTAGTAGCCTAACCATATCATGTGTAATTGGGGATTATCGAATCGATCACGCACTTCTTGACTTAGGAGCGAGCGTCAATCTGATTTCCTACTCGGTATACAAACAGTTAGGTTTGGGTGAATTAAAACCCACCCTAACCACACTACAACTTGCTGATCGCTCTGTTCGTGTACCAAGAGGGATATTAAGATGTGTTGGTACAGGTCGATAAATTTTACTACCCTGTAGACTTTATCATCCTAGACACCGAACCCATCAATAAGATGAGCACTCAGATGCCCGTCATTCTTGGTCGCCCATTCCTTGCCACTTCAAACGCAATTATCAATTGCAGGAATGGTGTCATGACTATGTCTTTCGAGAATATGACATTGGAGTCAAACATCTTTTTCAATAATGGCAGAAACTCAAAGGATGATGACGATTTCCACGACATTAACATGATTGATTCTTTCGTGGAAGATAAAACGCCTCTGACCTTATTCTCTGACCCTCTAGAGACGTGCCTGACACACTCCCATGACTTGGATGATGACATGATTAGGGAGAGTGTGCCTTGCTTAATACTGCGGTACTTGAAGTTAACCAGTGGAGGCCACAATTTGAAGAATTGCCCCAAACTGATGTCGTGCCTCTATCGTCTAACCTCAAGCCACCGAAGCTTGACCTAAAACCTGTACCCTCTGATTCCGAATATGCCCATTTAGGTCAAGAAGAGACATACCCAACAGTGATTTCATCTCACCTTGAGAACAAACAGGAGAGTATGCTCATTTCTACCCTCGAAGAAGATAACGGAGTTTTTGGACATATCATCACAGATCTCGAAAGAATGAATGAACTCCTTTCAACTGAATGTTTCGATTCTTTGGATGATAGCTTGACACACTTTGCAGATTCAAACGATCTCATAATACAAGAAATAGTGGATGCCTCGCAAGACAATATCTCGGTTTTTGGCACGGATCGAGAGAACCCTTACTCTGCAACCCCTCCCTCCCTAGATCCTCACTGTTTACCATTAAGGGAGGAGGAGCTGAAAATTGAACCGAAGTTTGGAACTTTGGAATGTGTTGTGACTACGCCACTTTCTGAAATTTTTCTCAATTTGAGCTACCTGTAGTCTCTGATTCACCATGGGATACTAACTTTGAAACTTTTTCCAACACAGGTGAATCATATATATTTTGGATACCTTAGGCGAATCAACGACAATTTTTTAATGAAGTACATAAGTTTCTCTGGAAAGTCAAGCTCCAGGGCATCCAAGCCTATTGCAAAAAAGGCTTTTGGGTGATCCTGTTGAGAAACTTACTGAGAAACTTATCAAGATATTAGCCGGAAGAGGAATCTTACGGCATGATCGAGTAGTTTTTCCCTGCTTCATAAGACTAGGGTAGTTTGTTTTATGCTGTTCTAGGTTAGACGGATTGATACATTGCCATTAGGTTCGTTTGCTTTTGTGTTTTTCACTTTCGTGTTGACCTGCTCTCTCGTTGCGATCTTTGGAAAAAGCCTTTTGAGTCCTTCGTCCAGGTAATATCTTTCCATCACTTCTCTTTCAATTTCGTTGTCCCATATGCATTGCATGCTCATATCTCTTTTACATTGAGGACAATGTAGAATTTAGGTTGGGGGTGGGAGATTAGGTTACCTAATCAGTGTTTTCTTGGTCTTGAACAAAAATTGTGAAAATTTTAAAAGTTTTCTGGACTTTCTTATGAATTCGAAGTAATTTTGACGGCCATCTTGGATTTAGAATTACAAGATAAGTGATGTTGGTAATTTATGACTCTTGGATTCAGTTATTTGTTAGATTTCACAGTTAAGTTCGAACTGTTAATCCATGATTGGAAGTTTTAAACATTGATTGAGTCATGATTTCACATGTCACATCTCGCTTTCACATTAAGGTTTCAGTTTGATATTGAAGGGTTAACTTGGTAATCACTAAGCATGTAACGAACCAGCTTGGAAAATTGTCTGTCATGATCAATTAAAGAAAAAGAAAATACCTAGCCTTTAAATAAAAAAAAAAGAAAAGAAAAAAAAAAGAGATAACTTTAGAAAGGGTTGGGCGAATAATCTTCACCATGGGTTTGCTCCCTATAGGTATAGAGTTAATTCACCATGGATGATATGTGAAAAAGGTTGGGTGTACGGTCTTCACCATAGGTTTGCTCCCTATAGGTGAGAATTTGATTCCCCTTCTTGGTATTACTTTTAATGGAAAAATCAAAACTTGAAAGAATGAAAAGATGATCTGTGAGGCAAGTTTTGGTTTACATTTGGTTATCATGAATTCTCTTGTTGGTTACCAATGAAATCCTGAAATAGAGAAGTGAATTTTAATGATGATAAGCCGAGATTAGACTATACACTCATGGATCCTGATGTTTAGAATTTTTTCTAATTGATGGATTAATATTTGAACTTGCTTATGAAGTTACCGTGAGCTTGATTTCAGGAGAAATTTGTGCCCAACATTCGTGAATCTCAGATTTATAGTATCTGGATTGTTTTCTAAATCACTCGAGTTCTTAAAAAATTGTTCGGTAATTCCCAGTTTATTTTCGCATACTTTGCTCAGGACTAGCAAAATGCTGGTTGGGGGTCATGTTGAGGGTCAAATATTGCATATTAGACCCTATTTATTACCTGGATTTATGAGCATGATATTGTTTAACGGTCGGTTTTAAACGTATTTGTGATGCAGGTTGTATTTGAGAGCATGGACTGAAAAAAGGTGCTTAAAGCATAGATTTAACGCTCTGATGACACCAAAGGCAAGGGATGGACTCCAGGGGACCAAGATCGATGGAATTACATGCCAGAGATCCGAGAAAATTGGGAAACTGAAGCTCAAGTGGCCCAAAAATCGTCCAGAATGCAAGATCACAGGGTTCCCACCATCCGTTCAGCTCGAAACTTCACATATGGCCTGAAGACCATAAATTAACCATACACGTCAAATTTCAGCCATTGGATCTCTCGAAAAGTGGCCCAACGGACAGATCAGCCCATAAATTCTCGATTTGGGGCCCACCTGATATCTGGATCTACTTCAATTTTGGTCTCAACTCATTAAATGAGCTAAAGAAATGAATGGACGGAATGGATTTCTCACGAACATCACGGTGGACCCCGCATGTACAGGCATGTACATGGGGTACACGTGACCGCGCTGCACCGGACGGTCAGCCCGGTCAAAGCCAGGCTGACCCGCGCCATCTCCCACTCGTAGACAGCGGACGGACGCTGTCCGTCCGTTTTTGAGTAGTGGGCCACACCCATTGTCCATATGGACAATCCAAACCGTCCATTGAATCCAGAGGGGGAGCGTGACTCTCGCCTAGGTGACCATTTGTCCCCATGCACACATGAATACGTGGATCGTCGAAAAACACAAGATTAATGGTGACTTGATTTTGTACAGTGGACCGCATGAAAACTCGACAAAAACCACTCCTTCCTGACTGAAATTTTTTCAGGAATCCAATAAACGGGGTGGATCTTCCAGAAAACATCACTATGGGGCCCACCAAACACGTCAGCTCATGGACGTGCGTAGGAAAACCAAATTTTCCGGCTGTTTGTGGCCCACTATCTTTGATAATCTTGATGATCAAAATCGTCCATTGTGTAGCTTGTCCAAAAATGCCCCTAGGGACGTTGTTTCTTTGAAAAAAAATGTGAGGAAAGTGGAAGTTTTTCCATGTGTTTCTTGGCTGCGAAAATAGATTACGCAGACAGTTTTCTTGGCTAACGCACACAGCTGGCCGCGGGAACTCCCTTCCAGCTGACCTAAACCTCTATACAAGGAGGAGAAGAGAGAGAAAAAGGGATTCAACAGTGCTTGGACGTGGAGTGCAAGACAAGGAGTAGCTTTAGATTATTTTTTTTTCTTTCTTTCTTGTTTTATTTGTTACTTGTTTTCTTTAAGAGTTAGTGATTTATGCCTGTGGTTAGCTAACCTCCTAGCTAGGGCTAGGAGGTGAAACTTGTGGTGTGATGGGGTTGGTCCTACGGCTTTGATTCATGTTGAACTGAATTTGATGCTAGTTTGATTTTAAAGATTACTTTGGTTTTTAATGGTTTATTGTGACTTACATTACAGTAGATCTGCGATGGCTTGAGTATTTCCTTTTCCTTTTGTGATTATGATGCCAGGACGCCCTGTTGTTCACCATCGTCTCCTAGGCATGGTGGGATGACGGAATGCCTTCCTAACCTTCATACATTGTTGATTGGTTGGTAATTAGTTTAATTCTGTTGTTTGCTTTGTCTCTTGGGCATGGTTTGGTGATGGAATCCATTCTAATTCATATACCTTTCATCTCTTGAAAACTATATCAAAGGAAGTTTAGTTGAATTCTTGAAACAGGCATAAGATCTCCCTGATCTCTACAAGTGGATCCTCTAAATCCCTAGTTTCCTACCTCTGAATTCCTTTAAGTTTTAGATAATTATCTATCATTATTCTTCAAATTACCGTCAATTTAGATTCCATCTTAGTCTAGTATAGTTCTAATTAGTTTCAGATTACGTACGGGTTTCAGTCCTTGTGGATTCGACCTCGGTCTCACTGAGTTTATTGCTACATCACAACCCTATACTTGGGGAGTGAACAATGACCTTTATGGTTGGGCCCAAACCTTGCTTAAGGGCCCACCAAGCTACCTAAGTATTGGGCTTAGTGTATGGCCCACTAGGCCATGGATTTTTTAGGCCTTGGGCCTTATTTCATGCTCGAGTAGTGGCGGGCTACCTCTTGGGGACTAGTTGAGGTTGGATGTCCTCCTGGGTGGTCCTAAGGTAGGCCCATGAGTTCTTCTATGGATGGTTAAAGGCCCAGCATAGACCCTAGGCCATTTGTTTAAGGCTCAATGTGTATGTATGTGGAACCTACCTTAACGCATGATTGGTCCAGGCCGTCCAAGCCTTGGATCGCCCGATTATGAGGCACTCTCTGCCTTGGGTTGCTGTTGGATTCATAATCCAGTAGCAGGTCCACTTGATCTTTTCTTGATGTATACACACCCTCCATCTGGTGGGGCCCCCTATGAATATTGTTGGCCTTCATGAGATCATTCCCACTTATTTGACTAATTTCTGGGCCTTAGCAGGCCTAAGAAGCTGAGTGGGCCGAACGTTTATTAAGGGGCCTCAAATGTACATTGTTATGGTTGAAACTTTATTAGACATGGGACCCACCATATTGAGAACTTGTGTACGTATTGCATGCTTGTGTTTTCTTATAATCTTTGGGCTTAGTCAGTGCATTCTTTTGGGTCACCTTTAGTGATCACATAAGGATCCCATCTTAGATCAGATTTTTGGGGCATCCCATGAGTCCAGAGTGGGTTGGGACATCCCAGCTTGGCCCAACTATATATTGGGCCAGCTTCCACCATTTTGATGGACTTGTGGGCTAAGATAAGGATAGTATTGGGCCCTTAGTTGCTCCCTTAAATTACTAGTTATTGGGCTGATGTAGCGGGGCCCATCTCATCCAAACTTAAACTTGTTATTTTTTTTTGGGCCGTATATTATGTACGCGGGCTGCCCACCAAGTCCAACTTAATGCATGGATTCTATGACCATTGGGAATTGAGCCTTGTGCCTTAATTTTCCTCTTGGGGCCCATGTTGTTAAAAGTGGTATTATATCTTTTTATGGCCTATTATGAGGAATATATGTATGTGGTTACCTTTATTTTTATCTTAAATGTAGGCCTTGGGCCTTTTATCCATATAGTTTATGGTTGATATGCCTTTTTGAGAAATGGTGGTTAAATGTCCCCATTATGGACCCCTCTAGGCCCAGTTGTATTTAAGAGTGATTGGATACTCATCTTAGACTCTTGCTAGGCTCATTTCTACATTACTTAGACCCATAGCTTGTATACTCAGTCTTGTGGGCTACCCCAGGTAAATGGGCCCCCACTAGAAGTTGGGTTCCTTATGGATATTGTCTAAATACTTAGTCTTGGTCCCTTCTTGGATAGGAGGAGTGTACTACTTTGTATATCACCGCATAATGCATTTAAACCCATCTTCATGGCCCATGTGCATCATTGTATGCTTGGATGACACTGTGTGTGTGGTTATGATTGTGCCATTGGGCATTGCATGTTGCCTTCCTAAGGGACGTAGTATTCCCTCTTGAGCATGTTGGATGCTTGGAATTGATGCATAGTTGATGGTGTGATTCATGCATCTGGCATTGCATAACATATGAACATTATCATCCTCGCTTCATCAGGGTTGTAGCCTCCACAGATACATCGTGGATGGCCATGTTTGGACACCAGAAATGTTACTTGAGCATACTGGATGCATAGGATGCCCATGGGTAAAATTCTCAAAACTTCCATGGTACCAAGGATCTGCTCCAGCGCCGTGACTGAGTGGAATATATGAGCGCACGAGGGCCTTATACCGTTACGCCGCGACTCCCACCGTCGTGTAGTCGGTTGGATAGGGGTGTGGCCTTACTCACCTGATGTAAGGGGGCATTGCTAGGCTGAGTCTGAACAGCTCGTGAATGGGTCTGCTACCTTCAGGCCTTGCTGGTGATTGGCTATCCGCAGGCAGGGTAGTGAGGTCTCTTATGCTTGTTTGACTGTGTGGGGTCTGTAGAGCGGCAGTCATCCAGCAGTGTAATGGACCCCAGTGATTTCCTTATGATGGAAATGTACTTGATATGTGGATTAGATATGAGCACTGACATTACTTCGCATTGCATTTACATCGGCTATGTAAGCTTCATAATGCATTACAGTACTCATTGCATTACAATACTCATCGCATTACAGTACTCATTGCATTACAGTACTCATCGCATTACAGTATTCATTGCATTGTATAGCCTTAGTATGGATTCCTGCATGATCATACTGCCTTGGTATAGTTTCTTTGCATTCATGATAGCCTTGGTAAGGCTAGTGGCATTGGTATTGATCATGACTCCCTTCTGCATTCTCTATCTTCTTCTGAGCACTATTATCACACACTTATACCATCCTTTAAGCTTCTATAAGCTTATGCACGATTGATGCGTGCAGGAGATCTTAGGAAGGCGTCGTAGCAGCAGAGCGTGGAGTAGATTTGAGCTTGAGGACTCCAGTGTTGCTTACTCTTTTCTCTCTTTTTCCATTATCTTATGTATGTCCTTTTGGACCTTATGTAAGCTTGTAAAAGTTCAAATTCTTAGTGGATTTTGTGATGTGTATCCTTTGTTACTTCCAGATGTACTTGCTGTGATCTTGGGTATGCTCATATTGGTAATGATTATACTGTTATGAAAATCCTCCTTGTAGGATTTCAGGATCAGAACCTGCCTCAGGAGCCGAGAATGAGGTACTACGGAGGCTGTTGCGGCCAGAACAGCCCATCGGGTTCCTTGTGAGTCCGGTTACCGAGTCCGGGGCGTGACAGTATCAGATCCTAATAGCTTGTTTATTTGGATTTAATTCCTGAGCTAACCGATTTGGGCTTTTAAGATGTCAAATTTTGTTAGCCTTTCTATCACCAGGCCTCCACCTTTTGATTAGTCTAATTATGCTTATTGGAAAGCCAGAATGAGAATATTCTTGAGGTCTATTAATGAGAATGTGTGGCAAGCCACAGTAACTAAATGGACACCACCTACTATTGAAGTTCTAGGCCTTGATGGAACTAAAACTCTAAAAGTTGCTCCTTATAACACTTGGACCACTCTTCAGAGAACTGAGAGCAGTGCCAATGCCAGGGCTTTAAATGCAATTACTTGCGCACTATCACCAGATGAATTCAAGAGAATTATATCATGTGATACTACGAAACAAGCCTGGGATATCTTAGAAATGACACACGAGGGTATGACTACTGTCAAGAAATCTAAACTACAAATCCTCACCACTAGGTATGAGGAAATACGTATCGAAGAAAGTGAAACATTCATGGACTTCTATACTAAGTTGAATGAGATAGTCAACTCTATGGAGATAGCATCCCAGAAAGCAAAGTTTGTACAAAGATACTACGCTCACTACCTGAAAGGTTCAATTCGAAAGTCACAGCCATTCAGGAACTTCGTGATACAGACCATATGCAAGTTGAAGAACTGGTTAGTTCTTTACAAACTTACAAGTTAAACTCTAAAGATCCGAAAGGTAAATCTATCGCCCTTAAATCTTCTAAAAGTATTTCTCATGAAAATAATAATTCTGATTTAGAAACTTCTGAAGATGATATGGCCCTTTTAGTTAAAAAGTTTTACAAGTTTTCAAAAGTAAAAAGAGGGTTGATGTTCAAAAACTATTGAAAAGAAAAGATCAAGATACAAAAATTGGAAATCTTGAAAAGACAACCAATGCTACAACTGCCATGAATATGGGCATCTAGTAAACAAATGTCCTAAAAAGGGCAAACATAAAAAAAAGGTATGTTGGCTACATGGGATGAATCTCCCTACTCTAAAGCCTCTTCTGAGTCAGAAGATTCTGAAATTGACTCAGGTAATGATGTTAAAGCCCTAATGACTCTAGCCAAGTTCACTTTCTCAAATAATGATACAACCATTGAAGAAAATTTGGGAAGTGATCATGAGAATGAAGAATATCTTCAGGATGCTAATGATGCCCTATACAGGGAAAGTTGTAAAATAGTTGTTAAATTAAAACTTCAGAAAGAAAAGTTTTTAAAATTGAAAGAGGATTTTGATAATCTGGTTTTGGAAAAATCACACCTTTCAGATTGCTTTAAAAAAACTAAGTGTGACTTAGATTTCAAAACGTCCCAAGGTGAAAACTTAAAATCTGAAAATGAAAACCTAAAACTAGAAGTCTCTTCACTTTTGAGTTTGAATGACACATAGAGGTCTGCCCAAGGTGACCCCAAATTAAAAAAACTCTTATCCGGATCCAGAAAATGTGGTGATCGATCTGGATTGGGCTACGATAAAAATATTCCTCCAAAATATAAGAATACTCCTAAATTTGTTAAAGGAGAGTCTTCTAACTCAAAAGGGAAAAGTCTAAATCAAAATATTTCTAAAACGACTAAAACTTTTCAGTCCTTAAATCTTAAAAAGAACCATATCAATTATAAAAATCAGAACCGTAATCCTTTAGCTGAGAAAATTGTAGACTTGGTTAAGGAGCTCTTAAAATCTAACTCAGTGGGTAGGACGTATAACAATTATCAGAAGAAGACCAACTATGTTCCTAAACCCAAAACTGTAATGAAATGGGTCCCTAAGGTTGCTTGTTTGGTTGCCCACACCGCATTTAAAGCCACGAGCCATTCAAAGTGGTACCTGGATAGTGGTTGCTCCAGACATATGATAGGTGACAAAAGTCTGTTCACCAGTCTTAAAGACATGACTAATGGTTTAGTCACATTCGATGATGGTAGCAACTGCAGGATTATTGGCCAAGGTATGGTTCAACTCCCTAACCTCCCTCTATTTGTGAATGTTTTATATGTAAAAGGTTTAAAATATAATTTATTAAGCATTTCTCAAATTTATGATAATAATGATAGTGTAAAGTTTTCAAACCATAAGTGTGAAATTTGTAATATTAACTGGTCACAGAACTTCTGAAAACTGTTATATAGTTAGTGACTCAAACTCATCTAAGCTATCGTGTTACATGGTCCAAACTGATGAGACCGAACTATGACATAAGCGCCTAGGACATGTACACTACCGCAACTTGTATAGATTGAGCAAAAGTGAATTGGTAAGATGTCTACCCAAAATAAAGAAAGTGGATAAGATATGTGGCGAGTGCCAAATTGGTAAATAAATCAGGAGTGTTCACAAAAAGATAAACTCCAATGCCACATCTAAACCACTCGAACTTCTTCACATGGACTTATTGGACCAACAAGAACGGAGAGTCGAGGTGGCAATAAGTATATTTTGGTTATTGTAGATGACTTTACCAGGTATACTTGGGTAGTCTTCTTAAGAGAGAAATCTATAACTCTCGATGAAGTAAAAAGGGTACTTAAACGTATCCTAAATGAAAAAGAGTTACAAGTCACTAAGATCCCTAGTGATCATGGATCTGAGTTTGAAAATGGTAGTTTTGAGAAATTTTGTAGTGACCAAGGAATATCACATGAATATTCTACTTCCAAAACACCATAAAAAAAATGGGGTAGTAGAAAGGAAAAATAGGGTGCTTCAAGAAATGGTAAACGTAATGTTAAATAGTATGAAGCTTCCTAAAAATCTCTGGACTGAAGCTGTAAATACTGCTTGTTATATAATTAACCATGTTTATATTAGAAAATCTAATAACAAAATGGCTTATGAGATGTGGTTTGATAAGAAGCCTTCTGTCAAATACTTTCATGTTTTCGGCAGTAAATGCTATATCTTGCGTGACCGAGAACATCTGGGTAAATTTGATACCAAAAGTGATGAAGGAATATTTTTAGGGTATGCTCTGAATAGTTGAGCATATCGGGTACTTAAAAAGAGGACCAGTGTAATACAAGAATCTATTAATTTGGTCATTGATGATAATTTGAATATACCGCTCTTAAGTTCAGAAGATGATGAGGGTCTTCTAATTGATAAACCAGACTCTTCATCTAATCAAAATAACACTGAACTATGAACAAATAAAGATCATCCTACTGATCAAATCCTCAGAAATCCCTTCACCGGTGTACGTACTCGTAAACAATTAGAAGATATATGTAATTACATGTGCTTTACATCTCAGATGGAACCGGTTAACGTAAAAGAAGCCCTTACTGATGAAAAATGGATTGTAGTTATGCAAGAAGAGCTTAATCAGTTTGTAAGAAATGATGTTTGGTATTTAGTTCCAAGACCAACTGATAAACATATTATCGGAAAAAAAAGATTTTCAACAATAAGTCTGATGAACTTAGTAACATAACTAGAAACAAGGCTAGGCTGGTTGTACAAGGGTACACTCAAATTGAAGGTATTGATTATGATGAAACCTTTGTCCAAGTAGCTCGTCTTGAATCAATCAGACTGTTTATATTCATTGCGTGCTTTAAAAAGTTTAAAATATATCAAATGGATGTTAAGAGTGCATTTTTAAATGGTGATTTACATAAAGAAGTATACGTTGAACAACTAAAGGGTTTTGAAGACCCTAAGCATGCTAATCATGTTTATCGCCTAAAAAAGGCACTCTATGGATTGAAACAGGCTCCCAAGACATGCTATGAGAAATAAACTAAATTCTTGTTAAGTCATGAATTTGTTATGGGGAGTGTAGATAAAATATTATTTGTTAAGAAACATAAAGATCATATTTTAATTGTGTAAATCTATGTTGATGACATTATTTATGGATCTACCTGTGTTAACATGACCGTTGAGTTTGCAGATCTTATGAAGTCCAAATTTGAAATAAGCATGGTTGGAAAACTAAATTATTTCTTAGGGTTGCAAGTCAAACAGCTTCCTGATGGATTCTTCATCTCTCAAACCAAATATGCTCTGAACTCAGTTAAAAGGTTCAAATTTGAGAGTGGGAAGAATTTTGATACTCCAATGAGTACCACTCTGAAACTCTCTAAGGATACAACAGGTAAGAGTGTGGATCCTAAGGTGTATCGCAGTATGATAGGAAGTTTACTTTATTTAACTGCGAGTCGACCGGATATTGCTTTTAGCGTTGGAATTTGTGCCAGATATCAATCGGACCCTAAAGAGTCCCACTTGATTGCTATTAAGCGAATTTTGCGATATGTCGATAGTTCAGTTAATCTTGATCTCTGGTATCCACATGATACTAGTGTGCAATTAGCTGGTTACACGAATGTTGATTGGGCTGGTAACGTTGATGATCGTAAACCAACCAGTGGTGGTTGTTTTTATGTCGGGAACTATCTACTTTCCTGGCTAAGTAAGAAACAAAGTTCCGTATCGTTCTCCACTGTTGAGGCTGAATATATTGCTGTAGGTAATGCATGCACTAAGCTAGTATGGATGAAGAGAATGCTAAGCGATTACGGAATTGCTTAAGAATCTATGATAACACAAGCGCAATTAATATTTCCAAAAATCCTATTCAGCATTCATGAACCAAGCACATTAACATTAGGTATCATTATATTCGTGAATTGATGGAAGAAAAGATAATTTCATTAGAATATATTCAGAACGAGAATCAACTAGCTGACATATTCACAAAATTGCTCGATAAAAATCAATTTGCAAAATTGAAATTTGATCTTGGTATGTGCAATAAGAACTGATGAGTTGTGCTCATTTGTATCATAATGTTTGTATATATTATTTTGCATTTTTATTTTATTTAAATATATGCAAAATTGTACATTTTCAGTGTTACACGACCAGTCGAGTACACACTCGACCAGTCGTGGCACGACCGGTCGAGTATGTACACGACCAGTCGTGAAACTCATGAATTGGGTTTTTATTTTGAAAAAAGTGATTTTTATTCATTTCTTTCTTCTTCTTCATTAAGCCCAACCATGACTGGTCGAACTCATCACTCTATTACTCTTTGGTTAGTGCTTCATTTTTGTTTTCTTTCTGTATTTAAGTTATTTGATCATCCTTAATCTTGATTTTGCTTCTTGTTTCAAGATTTATGATGGTTTGCAAGTGTTTCTTTCTTAAAATCTAATTTGCTTGGAATTCTTTCATTCCTTTTTGTAAACCTTTGTTTCCTTGTTTTCTTATTGCAATGGAAGGAAGAACTAGGAAGAAAACCACTCGCGGTCCCTCTTCTTCCCATTTCGTACCCATTATCGTACGTCATCTTCGGCCTCCCGAAGAGGATCCCAAGAGTATGCGGGATTTTCGTCTTAGAAATGTTATTGTTGAGCGTGTTGTCATTGTTGATCATCTTGAGCGCTTCAACATTGTCCCTCTCCTTTATGTTGTAGGATGGAAAAACATACTATCTTGGGGCAGTCCTGCATACCGATCCATTGGGCAGGGCATGTATGCTTGCATTACTGAGTTCTCTTAAGATGATTTGACATTTACTGTGTTAACTAGAGAAAGTCCAATTAAGGTAGACCGTCATTTAATTTTTGCAATTATGGATATACCTGTTGTTGATGACGGTGTACCCATATCTACTTTGCAAGCTAGACCTTCTGAAAATGCTAAACAATTGATTATGAGAGTTCTCTATAACATGAATGCAGAATGGAACAGCGGTACTGCACTGAGTTCCAAATATATGTTGCCCAGATATTGGGTCTTGCATCATATTTTTATTTCGAATGTCTATCCTCGCTCAGGTAACAAGACTGAGTTGACCTCTTTAATGGTCCGCATTATGCATTCTGTTGTAACTGGAATCCATATCTGTCTTCCACTACCAGAAAAATGGGCAAAGGCTACGGATAAAATCCGTAACCATAGACCTATGACTACGGTTTTGGTCCGTAGCATGACTGTAGTCATAGGTGCCATAACAATAGGTCTGGAACCTATAGCTACGGATTAAGTCCATAGCTATAGGTTACAACATCTACGGATATAATCCATAACAATTATATCTGTAGCGAGAAGCATAAACAGCTACGGATATTATTTGTAGCTAAAGTCCGTAGCAATATGCCAAATTTAATAATGACTACAACTGTCAGATTATCGGTTACGGTCAATATCCGTAGCTATTTTGAACATTAAAAAAATATATAATCATTTGTTCATTCAATTACCACCTGGATAATCATTTATTCATTCCATTACAATCATTCATTCATTCATTCAATTACAATCAATTACAATCAATTACAATCCTTCATTCAATCAATTACAATTACAATCCTTCATTCAATCTTTGGCTTCATTAGAGAAATTTGCTCGACTTTACTCTGAAATTTCAATGATAAAGAATTGAAAGAGAAGATATATTTTGACGGTATGATATTTTTTTACAAGTAAATAGGCCTTTTTCAGCCATCATCCCATCACCCACCTGAAGAATCAAAAATCGATTGTTGTCCAAGTCCACTCCTTTTCCTTTCAATTTCTTAGTGACCTCTGTAAAATTACTTTCACGGTCATTTATGTAGACATTTGAAGAATTGTCTCGAAATGCAACTCTAGTAATGAAAAAGTCACTTCTTGCAACAGCTTCGTATATTTCATCATCCTACAAATAGCCATGACATTTATAAATCAGAGTGACCATTGGGGGAAAGAAAGACAAAGTGAAAGAAGTGCATCATGTATAACCATTTTCCTTTTTATTCTTAATGAATTAATAAAAACTCAAAGAGGAATGAAATTGACACAAAAGGAATAGTCTCACCATATAGAATGAAATTGGCACAAAAGGAATAGTGTCACCATATGGTTTATTCTTAATGAATTAATAAAAACTCAAAGAAAATCTCCATTTGCTTGTCAATTACAAGTAGGACATGTCAGTGATTAGTGGCAATGCCTCGAGTTCTAGATAGTTTATAGGTTTTGGGATTTGAGAATAGGTTTAGGTTATAAGTATAGGTTTAGGTTAATGTTGTAGGTTATAGGTTTAGGTTATAAGTTTATGTTAATGTTGTAGGTTATAGGTTTAGGTTTAAGTTTAGGTTTAGGGATTTGAGAATACATTTACGTTTTAGGTTTAGGTTTAGGTTTAGGTTTTACGTTTATGTTTAGGTTTAGGTTTAGGTTATAAGTGTAGGTTTTAGGTTTAGGTTTAGGTTAGGTTATAGGTTAAGGTTTAGGGAATTGAGTTTAGGTTATAGGTTATAGGTTAAGGTTTAGATTATATATTAAGGTTTAGCTTTAGGTTATAGGTTTAGGTTTAGGTTATAGGTTTTGAGATTTGAGAATAGGTTTAGGTTATAGGTATAGGTTCAGTTTAATGTTGTAGGTTATAGGTTTAGGTTATTTTATGTTAATGTTGCAGGTTATAGGTTTAGGTTATAGGTTTAGGTTTAAGTTTAGGTATAGCGATTTGAGAATACATTTAGGTCTTAGGTTTAGGTTAGGTTATAGGTTTAGGTTTAGGTTTAGGTTATAGGTTATAGGTTATAGCTTTAGGGAATTGAGAATAGGTTAAGGTTTAGGTTTATGAAATCGGGTTCGGGTTCGGGATCGGGTTTAGGTTTGAGTTTTCAAGTTTAGGTTTAGGTTAAGGAGTTGAGATTAGGATTAGGTTTAAGGATTTGAGAATACATTCAGGTTTTAGGTTTATGTTAAGGTTATAGGTTTATGTTAGGTTTAGGTTTAGGTTATAGGTTATAGGTTATAAGTTATAGCTTTAGGGAATTGAGAATAGGTTAATGTTTAGCTTTAGGAAATCGGGTTCAGGTTCGGGATTGGGTTTTCAAGTTTAGCTTTAGGTTTAGGTTAGGGAGTTGAGATTAGGATTAGGCGTAGGTTTAGGTTTAGGGATTTGAGAATACATTTAGGTTTTAGTTTTAGGTTTAGGTTAACGTTATAGGTTTAGGTTTAGGTTTAGGTTATAGGTTATAGCTTTAGGGAACTAAGAATAGGTTAAGGTTTAGGAAATCGGGTTCAGGTTCGAGATCGGGTATAGGTTTGGGTTTTTAAGTTTAGGTTTAGGTTAAGGAGTTGAGATTAGGATTAGGTGTAGGTTTACGTTTAAGGATTTGAGAATACATTTAGGTTTTAGGTTTAGGTTATAGGTTTAGGTTCAGGTTATAGGTTATAGGTTATAATTATAGCTTTAGGGAATTGAGAATAGGTTAAGGTTTAGGTTTAGGAAATCGGGTTTAGGTTCGGGATTGGGTTTAAGTTTGGGTTTTCAAGTTTATCTCTAGGTTTAGGTTAGGGAGTTGAGATTATGATTTGGTGTAGGTTTAGGTTTAGGGATTTGAGAATACATTTAGGTTATAGGTTTAGGTTTAGGTTAAGGTTATAGGTTTAGTTTTAGGTTTAAGTTATAGGTTATAGGTTATAGCTTTAGGGAATTGAGAATAGGTTAAGGTTTAGAAAATCGGGTTCGGGTTCGGGATCGGGTTTAGGTTTGGGTTTTTAAGTTTAGGTTTAGGTTAAGGAGTTGAGATTAGGATTAGGTGTAGGTTTATGTTTAAAGATTTGAGAATACATTTAGGTTTTAGGTTTAGGTTTAGGTTTTAGGTTTAGGTTAGGTTTAGGTTTAGGTTATAGGTTATAGCTTTAGGGAATTGAGAATAGGTTAAGGTTTAGGTTTAGAAAATCGGGTTCAGGTTCGGGATTGGGTTTAAGTTTAGATTTTCAAGTTTAGCTTTAGGTTTAGGTTAGAGAGTTGAAATTAGGATTAGGTGTAGGTTTAGGTTTAGGGATTTGGGAATACATTTAGGTTTTAGGTTTTAGGTTTAGGTTTAGGTTAAGGTTCGGTTATAGGTTATAAGTTTTGGTTATAGGTTATAGGTTATAGGTTATAGGTTAAGGTTTAGGTTATATGTTAAGGTTTAGGTTAAGGTTATAGGTTTAGGTTTAGGTTTATGTTTAGGTTTAGGTTATAGGTTTAGGTTAAGGTTTAGGTTTAGGTTATAGATAGGTTAAGGTTTAGGTTTAGGAAATCAGGTTCGGGTTTGGGATCGGGTTTAGGTTTGGGTTTTCAAGTTTAGGTTTCGGTTAAGGAGGTGAGATTAGAGGATTTGAGAATACATTTAGGTTTTAGGTTTATATTAAAGTTTTAGATTTAGGTTAGGTTTAGGTTTAGGTTTAGGTTATAGGTTATAGCTTTAGGGAATTGAGAATAGGTTAAGGTTTAGGTTTAGGAAATTGGGTTCAGGTTCGGGATTGGGTTTAAGTTTGGGTTTTCAAGTTTAGCTTTAGGTTTAGGTTAGGGAGTTGAGATTAAGATTAGGTGTAGGTTTAGGTTTAGGGATTTGAGAATACATTTAGGTTTTAGGTTTAGGTTTTGGGATTTGAGAATACTTTTAGGTTATAAGTATAAGTTTAGGTTGGGTTATAGGTTAAGGTTTAGGGATTTGAGTTTAGGTTATAGGTTTAGGTTATAGGTTATGGGTTATAGGTTAGGTTCTAGTTATTAGGTAGGTTTACGTTTAGGTTTAGGTTAAGGTTTATCGTTTTAGGTTATAGGTTTAGGTTTTAAGTTATAGGTTTAGGTTTAGGTATAGGCTTAGGTTATAGGTTATAGTTTAGGTTAAGGTTTAGGGATTCGGGTTTGGGTTCGGGTTTAGGTTATAGGTTTTGGTTTAGGTTATAGGTTATACGTTTAGGTTAAAGTTTAGGTTTAGGTTATGGGTTTTGGGATTTGAGAATAGGTTTAGGTTGGGTTGTAGGTCAAGGTTTAGGTTTAGGTTATAGGTTTTGGGATTTGGGAATAGGTTTAGGTTGGGTTATAGGTTAAGGTTTAGGTTTAGGTTATAGGTTCTGGGATTTGAGATTAGGTTTAGGTTATAAGTTTAGGTTTAGGTTTAGGTTATAGGTTTTGGGATTTGAGAATAGGTTTAGGTTATAAGTTTAGGTTTAGGTTTAGGTTATAGGTTTAGGTTAAGGTTATACGGTTTAGGTTATAGGTTATAGGTTTAGGTTTAAGTTATAGGCTTAGGTTTAGGTTTAGGTTTTAGGTTTAGGTATAAGCTAAGGTTATAGGTTATAGGTTATATGTTTAGGTTAAGGTTTAGGGATTCGGGTTTGGGTTCGGGTTTAGGTTAGGTTTTGGTTTAGGTTATAGGTTATAGGTTTAGGTTAAGGTTTAGCTTTAGGTTATGGGTTTTGGGATTTGAGAATAGGTTTAGGGTATGGGTTTTGGGATTTAGGTTTGGTTATAAGTATAGGTTTTAGGTTGGGTTATAGGTTAAGTTTAGGTTAGGTTATAAGTTTTGGGATTTAAGAATAGGTTTAGGTTGGGTTATAGGTTAAGGTTTAGGTTTTTTATAGGTTATAGGTTTGGGATTTGCGATAGGTTTAGGTTATAAGTTTTCGTTTTCGTTTGGGTTATATTTAAGGTTTGGTTTAGGTTATAGGTTTTGGGATTTGATCGTTAGGTTTAGGTTTACAGTTTAGTTTGGTTTTTAGGTTATAGGTTTAGGTTTTAGTTTAGGTTTTTAGTTTTCGGTTTAGTTTTAGGTTTTTAGGTTTTTTTTAGGTTTTTTAGGTTTTCGTTTCTCTTTTTAGTTTTTTCGTTTTAGGTTTCTCTTTTCTATATTTATATGTTTAGGTTAGGTTCAGGGATTCGGGTTCGGGTTTAGGTTATGGGTTTTGGGATTTAAAATAGGTTTAGGTTAAAGGTTTAGGTTTTAGGTTATAGGTTATAGGTTAAGTTTAGGTTTAGAAATCGGGTTCGGGTTCAGGATCGGGTTTAGGTTTGGGTTTAGGTTATAGGCTATAGGTTATGGTTTTAGGTTTGGGTTATAAGTTAAGGTTAAGTATAGGTTTAAGTTATAGGTTATAGGTTATAGGTTAAGGTTAAGTATAGGTTTAGGTTATAGGTTATAGGTTATAGGTTTTTTTATAGGTTAAGGTTTGGGTTATAGGTTAAGGTTTAAGTTATAGGTTATAAGTTATAAGTATAGGTTTAGGTTTAGGTTAAGGTCTAGGTTTAGGTTATAAGTATAGGTTTTGGGATTTGAGAATAGATTTAGGTTAAGGTTCTAAGTATAGGTTATAGGTTAAGGTTATAGCTTAGGTTAAGGTTATAGGTTTAGGTTTAAGTTTTATGTTAGGTTAAGTTTAGGTTATAGGTTTTGGTTTAGGTTAGGTTAGGGGTTTTGTTGGGTTAGGTTAGGTTATAGGTATAGCTTTAGGGAATTGGGAATAGTTTAGGTTAGTTTAGGGTGTGGTTTAGGTTAAGGGTGTGGTACCTGCAAATACAGATATAAACACGGCCTGTCCAAATGGTCAGGCCCCTCCAATGCTGTCCATAGGAAATGGACAACTTCATCATGGTCATAACAGTGGTTCCCACCTTCCAGGGACCCCCGCTCATCCGGATAGCTCCGACGCACATCCGGGTCTGCTCCATTAATTTCGAGCAACTACATAAACAAAATGGGTTAGAATGAATTCATTTGCCTAATTCATGGAAACCTTACGTTTGGATATTCTACAAAATTGAATTGTAATAATTCAATTCAGTTCAATAAACTCAGATTTCTGAGAAGGATTTAATGGTTTTAAATCCATGGTTTTTTGGAAAAGGTCCATTTCCTAGACGTCAAATTCAACGAGGAAAGTAAGATGGTTATTATTACTTTTAACAGTGCAAAGTTTCAGTTATGTCTCTTCTTTACCTTCCATTTTCTTTGTAACAAAAAAAATTCATATTTACTAATATTCCCATTTTTCTATTTTTCAAATATAAAAAAGATCACTCTTCTATGAGAAAAAGAAGCTCATTTCTCCAAACTCAATGTGTATGCCTTTCTTTTCACTGCATGGTTTCCATTTTGATCATGCACACATTACGTAACATGTTCATGTCCGTCCATACTCAGCCACAATTGTGTGCTTGATTAGATTTTTCCACTAGGTAGTCTACATTGTCTAGATTTCGGGCATAAAACAAAAGTCAGGAACTCAGTTTCCAAAAATATATTCTTTTATGGATCCCCCCAACATCTTAGACTCTCGTTTAATAGGAGAAGCAACTAACATTACCAGAAAACATGCTTTTTTAAAAGGCAACACCCCCATCACCTTGTCTGTGGCATATATTAATTATTAAGTCAAATTAAATGACTAAATTGTGGAACTGACTGTCAATAAGTCACATCTTACAATCAAATTGGTCGAATAATCCTGACCTTTGAAAATGGATACTTTATGCCACATATGCAATTTCTAAGTGCCTGCGTATCATAGAAAGGAAGCTGTCTCAAGAGTCAAAAGTGGCATCTTTAGCTGGCATATTGATTTCAGATTTACCTTCTTTTATGAGCATCAGTTCCAAATTTACTTCTAGTCAAATATGGTAAAAAAAATGGAACCCACGGTAATGCACATAAAGATCTTAAAAAAAAACTATTCAATGTGGTTCACAATAAATAAATAAGTATCACTCTTCAAATAATATCATAGATGATCCAATCCATCTCGTTGCATCAGTACTCCTAGAGCACTCAGAGCTCCAGTACTCCTTGCATCAGTCCATTTGGACAATTCGATTGACTGATTTGAACTATCCATTAAGTACGAAACACATTTCATGGTCCACCATGCAAAAATCTCACTGATTAGATGATCCAATATAGTAATTGGTTCATGTCAAATGGTGCAGTTTTCAGCATTCAAGGTTGCAAACAAGGGAAGAGTCTATGAACATGCTGACCTCCATAGGCAGATAGGTTGGTCAATTCTGATTTCCAACTTATAGACATGGCCACGTGGTATGTTGGATAACAAATCCATAGGTCTCTTGGAAGTATTGGACAATTGACTTCATTGTGCCTCTCTCATCAACAAAGAAACTATTGATGTTTCCAATTTTCCACAAACAAGACAATTCATGAACCCTGTCAGCAACACAGACATAAAGAAAACTTAAATAGACACCCCATAAGACAGGATATATTGATAAACAAAGACTAATGGTTAAAAAAATTTAAGATAGAAAGATCCTTACGTTATCTCTCTAGTTGCCTGCGATGTGGCTCGATGAAAGCAGTCGACGACATATCTACAGCAGAGACAATTTCTTGGCAATAAGAAAATTTTACAGCATGCATTATATGTTACATCCCAAAAAATTGAGGGTCGAGCATAACTCAACACCCGAGTTCCAGAACATCACTTATGCAACATAAATAATGATGATTAAATGTTGTCTGCATTTGTGTATTGAACATGAGTGAGATTAAGCCAAAACAACATATCATACTCCAGAGACAGTTAAATTGCAAGCGGAAGACTATGATAGATATATAAAATATATAAAAACTGTGGTGAGTCTCCAGAGTGTGATAACATTACCAGGTTAATAAATTTCAAGTACATTTCTAAAATATACCAAATGTGTAAGTGTAATGTCTTCTATTCCAAGTACCATAGCCCCGTCAATACAATACCAGGTCTTCATAGACTTGTCAGAGAGCTACATGTAGGAGAGCTCCTCCTCAACATCATAGTAGTCCGGCTCTGCTTCATAAGCATCGCCATCACCTGAAACTCAACAAATCTGGTTGGTGTGTACAACACCGTCCCGTAACGTGGGAGTGAGTGATCAACTCAGTGGAATAATAAAGCATAAGTTAACATGTTATCAACTCAGTCAAGTAGTAATGATAAAGCAGTACAATCAAACAATTCTAACTACTCTTATTTTATGCAAGTATGAAATGACATGATGTATGCCCTTGCCAAACCACCCTCATGCGACACCATCTTACGTTCGTGAATGCGTTCATCCCTCAGTGCTCTACATCTACCAGGCACATGCAGTGCGATGATGAGCATGATTACCGAGTAATTATTAGTCCATTTCAAACAACAGTATTGGGAAACTAAGGTACCTCCCTTGTATCATTCCCAAACATGATCCATTCTAGGGTCGTCAGTCCTAGTTAATCTCAGACAATGGTGTGTTTTCTAAGTCGCTGCAAAGGCTGCCAGGGCTGTTACGCAAAAAGGTTACACCACTCCCCCATCACCTTTTTAACAGTTCATCACTATACAGATACAGGCCTAGTTCATACTCTATACATTGCGGCAAAACTCGTCGCCTTACTGTAAATTCAGAGTATGCTCGAGGTCACTACAAAGGGCTGCCATGGCTGTTGCTCGCAATCGTTGCACCACTCCCCCATCACCTTATCAATGTAGGCCGACAGCACGAATATAGTGTCCCATACCACCATAATTGGCTCACGAGTTTGGTTGCTAACTGGTCACTACGGGGAGGCACGTGGCCCCAGCGTAGGCCGACAGCTAGACCACGGTGTCCCATACCACAATGCTCGGCTCATGAGTCTTAGCGGATCGAGGTACCATGGTTAAAAGGGATTTCACTAGTAAGTTTGGTACCCTAGGTTCAAGCAGAGGCGTCCAAACATGGTGAACATACATAAGACAGATCGGGTTGCATGACGAGCTCGGCTAGCTCGAGCGCACAACAAGTTGAACGATATGAAGCACGTAAGCACTTCGTGTGGCCAACCACTATCGCCAACCGAAGTACGACTCGGGTTCGTCGAACACATCTCACGTGGCAAATAAAACTCAGCCACGAATTCGATCCCGTTACCGACTGCCTGGACTATACAATAGCCCCAATCACATTCAATTTCAGATATTTAAAGCAATAATAGATCAAAATTCAAATCATACAATCAATGACTAGGGGTGTACATGGTCAGGCCGAGTCGAACTAGCCTCAGCCTGTCCAGACCCTTTCAACAGCCACACAAGGCCCGAACCCGACCGGACCTATTCACCGGGCCAACATCTCTAGCCCAAACCAGGCCCGGCGCGAGTTTGGGCCGAGTTCGAACCTTCGAGTTCGGGCCAGTTTCGAACCTTACAACAAGTTCATGAGAAGGGCTTTGGCAGGTAATCCACGTCCCATTACAAGGCCCTCGATCAACGGTTTAGATAGTTGAACTATAGACTCCACAAAAAATCTAACTAGTCAGGACATTTACATACATTTGACAAAGTATAAAATAAAACATTTTATACAAACTAAATACAGTCATACACTACTGACTACTACTATTGAGGAAATTCATCTGCTGAGCCCGAGCTGCTATCTAAATCTTCATATACTTACTCATTCACATCTCCATCTTCAAAAGGTGGAGATAGCTTTTTATCACCATCCTCTTGTATAGTTTGAATTAGATTTTTCAAACTATTTTTGTGAGAAGGTTTATACATAGTTCCCAACGTCCTGTGAAACGCATCCAGACTGGAGAGAAACTTAGCTGAATTCTTTCTATTCTTCTTTTTACCTATGCAGCTTGAACCTGCTTCGACATCATGTGGTCTTGGACGACATCGCTGATGTGTAGAAGCCTCTTTCATACTACGCTTTAAAGCGAGTTGGAATTGTTCTTCTTCCAACGCTAATAATTTAGCTTCCTTCTCTACCTCAGAAAATTTGGATTGGGGAGCGGAAGGTTTTTTGTTTGAGTCAAGAACTGCTTGGAAAAAAACTTGGATTTCTTTTGAGGCTTTAGGACACGGTTTTGCATCTCCGCCTAATAGGATAAGTGTAATCTGAGCCGATTAGTTTTGTTAACAAACTTGGCTCCACACAAATTACACAAAATCTTTAACTTTCCAGACTTTGGAGAATAGACTAAGGAATCATAGTCCCAAATGTTAATCGATGGTTCGCTCGAAGACATCTACATATTGTGTTGGAAAAGTATTTTAGGATTTTTAGTAATAATGAAATACCGACATAAAATAAAAGCAATTTATGGATAAAAAGTGCCATTAATGCATTGCGCAGCTTGCATAACATCCATCAACATAACTGAGAAATAAAAATAAAAGTCAATTTTTTATACACCCGACCAGGCTGGGTCGGGTCGAGCTGAGTCGGGCCGGGGCGAGTCGGGTTTCGGACCGAGTCGGGCTGAACTGGGATGTATCCAAACTCGGCATGAACTCGGTTTCAGGCCTAGAAAATTAGCCCGTCCTGACCCGAACTCAGTTCCGGGTCAGGCCGAGTCGGGCTTTTTGGGACGGGTCGAGCGAGCTAACCGGGCTAGCCCGGTTTGTGTACACCCCTATCAATGACTGTATTATCCGTTTAGGGGTGCCAGGGTTGTTGCACGCACTCGTTGCTCCACTCCCCCATCACCCATGACGGATCATACAACATAAACATGAATTTAAACATATGCATTACATAGATAAAATCATACAATCAATTGAGCATGTTAAGAAGTACAACATAAGCATGAGTTTGTACATATTCAATTCCTAATCACATAGATATCTAAAGAACACATACACATAGTTAAAGAAGATGAGAATCATATCTCAACACCCTTAAACATTACAATTTACTAACTACTACTCATTCAGACATTTCAACAAACACTTTAAAATACATACATCAGCATACATGACATATGTTGATCACATAGGCATTAGGCCAAATCCTTTCACTAGGGAGTTGCCCCAATCATAACACGCGTACACCCACGACGGATAGTCATGGAAAGTAGGAATCCAAGTTCTATATTCATTTGAACATTTTCACAAACACTTGGGCTACACATTTCAACATATATAGCGTATAGTGGCCGTGGCGTGATTCAGAGCAAATCCTTTCGTCAAATGGAAATCACCAATACAACAATCATATATCCATGACAATTAGTCATGGCGAGCACGAATGAGAATTCTATACTCATTTAGTCATTTTCACAAACACTTAGAATACGCTATTACAACATACATGGTGTATGTTAGCAAAACATGTGGTAGGGCTATCCTTTTGCCAGGCAAGTATTTTATCCATGTATAATATATTCATACAACAAATAATCATGGCAATTACATCTCCAAAATTTATACGTATACGGTACGTTCTAGAATACACAATTTCAACATACATAGTGTATATAAGCAAAACATGTATTAGGGCGAGTACTTTCGCCAAACAAGTAATTTATCTACATATAATATATTCATAAAACAATTAATCATGACAAACACATTTCCAAAATTTGTACGTATACGGTACTTTCTACAAATACCTAGAGTATGTAGAATTACATATTTTTCATCTTTAATCGAAACGGAAAACAGACAGCACTTTGTACATGTGCAATTGCATGCAGATCATGAATCTATCATTATCTGACATTGAAAGCATTGAAAACCATAACCTATACAACTAAATTCCGCACCTTTTATCGTAGAATCGTAAAGAATACGATAGGTTTGCTAAGCTTCCGTCTACGGCAGTTTGGTAACCTATAGAACAAAATAGGTTAGCTATTTCATAACCTACAACTATCAAAACTCCAAAACAGGTTAGGGTTATGGTTTCTTACCTAGAAACGATGCCGGAATCGCCGGGAAAGTGATTAGAATGGAGCGGTGTAGCTTGTGTAGCGGCAGGATAAAGTGGCCGGGAGATTCCCCCACTTCTCTCACTCTTTCTCTCTCTTTTCTCTCTTCTCTCTCTTTTCTCTCTTCTCTCTCTAGGATTTCTCTCAAATTCATATGGCTGTGAGAGAGAGGTTTCTAAGGTCCTTATATAGCCTAAAAACTCACCAAATTAGACTTCTGGACAAGGTTTACTTAGGTTATAACCAAAGCGGACCTTTTCCAGCTCAACGGAGGACTTCTGGCGGGCCTCCTTGAGCCAAAGGTCAGACTTAAGCTCACCAACACTGGATCTACGTACTATTAAGTTTTCGTTTCGGTCGGGATTCCAGATTGCAAATGGCGGACGAGTTTCAGTTCAACGGTCAGCGGATCTCGATCGGAGATTCCGAGTACATGGATATGTGTACGAAATTTCTCCTGATCCGAGGTTGTAATTTGGTCTGATTCTGACGGTCTGGTTGCTTAATACTGATCCGCAAGCGAGTGGTGCCAGATTACTATTTAAGATATCTTATTTTGAATTAATTTCACATTTCTCACACTCTTCACTCCGAGCTCAAGCGAATAGGACTGGGACACTATCTGGATTTGATTTCCGGGATGGTTGTCAAGCCCAGCAAGGCGGTCCTAGTTCCTTAACTTCGTGTTAATCGGACTTCCGACGTGCGGTCCAGATCTGATACGGAGTTTCGAGATGCTCCCGAGAGCAGCCGGGTAATGAGATTGATCCTAGATTTTAGAGTAACCTAGCGTCAATGATTTTACAAGTTTTGGGTCTTGCAGATCGTATTTAAAGTGGTTGGTGCTAATTTCACAGGTACTCTAGTTTAACACTGGCTATTTCTCTCCTAATTTCTAAAGGATTTAGTCCTGAGCACTTTCTGTCTGAGGTGGTACCTGGGCCTTTGTAGTTTGTATATAAAGTGATCCAAGTTATACTACTTAGCTAGTTTAGGATAGTGTCTAGGATGAAAGTGCTTAGAAAAATTGAAAGAACAAGGTAGTGAAGGGTGGGATTTGTGAAGAAAATGGTTTGAAAAGGGATTTGAGGCTTTAATTGAGTGTTTGAGAAGTTAAACCTATGTTAGGATTGACCCATCGCCTAAGGACGTCTAATTCCAGGTTGGGAAAAATTCGGGCTGTTACATTATAATACGTGAGACCTTTGAAGTGATTGCTACTAAGGTTATCCGGGTACCAATCACCAGCCCGTTTACTGATGAACGACCAAAGAAAACCCCATGATATAATTGACCCAAGAAGAACAGAGCAGTTGACAATGTGTGGGCAGATAAACATTGGACTAAAATCAAAATAAAAGCCACAAAGGCCAAAAAAAAAAATGATCAATGTGAGATGGATATGATAAACCAATTTAATTTCTTCTTAGGCTACTAAGTTTTTATTATCTCGAGTCTATACAAGAAATTCCGTTGGAAGTATCTTCCCTTAGAATAAAGAGATCAAAGGACTTTGGCTTGACTATATAAAAGTAATACATTGATGGGGTGTAAATAAAATAACACAGGAGAGAAATTATGGGGCCCTGCACATCGATCAGTTGATGTGAGTAGTATAACACACTCCAAAAGTTGGCTGTCAAGAACTATTTGTCTGTATAAAGAAGAAAACAACACATGCCATCACCACCCCCACGTACAAGAAAAGGACCGGACCAGCACTAACAATAGAGATGCACACACTACTATGAAATGATCATATTTTTTCTCTATTTTTTCCCTTCTCCATCATAAAACAAGTAGTTATTTCTTTGCAGTAGGAATTTGGAAGAAAACAAAAATAAGGGTATACACTAGCAAAAAGAAAAAACAGAAGAAGAAGAACCATATACTCAGAAGCATGAAAAAGAACTACCAGTCAGGCCATGTGTTGATGTCAACATTAGAAGCGAGGCTTCTTACATGACCAACGGATGTTTTGACTACTTTCATGTTGAACCCTACAAGTTCTGGTTTGTCATTTATAACCAAATTTGTTGCTTTAGAGGGAAAAACAAATTCATCTTAGGAAACAAGTCGCTACAGGAAAAAATTATGGGGAAACAGAGAAACTTAAATAAGTTACCTTAGAACATCACCCTGCCCACATGTCGTCGTACGGCCAAGGGGTTGTCCATCACCCATTAGCCTAAAGTACATGGTAGGGCCTATGAGCTCCCTATTAATAATAGCAAGGAATTAGTTCATGTTGAAAAGGGAGCGGGCACATACATGCACACATGACAAAACCTATCTTATGTGCATTTGCATTTGCAATTTGAAAATGATTTGTGGTTTAGGAATGGTTCAGTGCAATTCATTCTCAACATATTGGATGCATTTATTATTTCATCATTATTTAGATTGTCCATCCATGTGAGCCCACTATGGGTTGCCCATGGGTCAAAGTCACCTCTACTCACTAATAAGAGAAGCCTAAGTTCCTAGAGCTATTATGTATTCTCCATATTTCTACAAACATCTAAATGGAATATAAGACAATTGAAACAATAGAGAAATGGTAAAGATGATAGTTCTATAAGTTGATTCTGTCACGCCCCGAACTTAGAAACCGGGCTCACAAAATTCCCGATCGCCGAATCTGGCACTGACAGCCTCCGTAGAACCCTATTCTCGGCTCCCGGCGCTCATTCGCCAGGTTCCAATCCTGGGATGCTACGAGGAGGATTTCTAATATCAGTTTAATTCGTAATAAGCATAACCAAAGGCTTAACCCACAAACAACAACCAAAAACTCCATCACATTTCCACTATGATAAAAAACTTTACAAGTACAATGAGCATAAAGGGAAATACAATATAAAGGACAAAAAGCTCCAAAATGATCTGCTCTGCCCTCCTGCCTCAACACTACTATGTCCCAACGTCACCTGCATGCAACAGTCGTGCATAAGCTTATAGAAAGCTTAGAGGGTGGTGAAAGTGTGTGCGTAAGGTAGTAATGCAGTTATATAGTATCAAAGTAATGCGGAACATGCTAATGAATCCATAAATACCATTAGCCATACCAAGACTATGCGATGCAAGACAAAAATGATGTCGGCCATACCAAGGCCATGCGATGTAAATCATAAATGATGTCGGCCATACCAAAGCCATGCAATGCGAGATGCAACTCAAGCATGGGAATCCTCATCTAAGTCCACATATCAATACAGTTCAACTCTAGAATATCACCGGGGTCTAGTACACTTTAAACCAGACTATCGCCCCATCGCGCGTAATAAGATAAGTGGAAGAGACCTCACTATCTGCCTGCCAATATCGGGCTTAACTCGTCGATAGCGGACCTATTCCTGGAGCTGGTCAAACTCAGCCTAGCTTTGCTCGCTCCTCTCGGGCGGGTAAGGCCGCACCCCCTTCCAACCGACCACGACATAGTGAAAAACGCTGCCGTTTGGTAATCGGCACTCGGGGCTCATACACCCACTGGGTCTAGACGTTGGAGCAACCTGTTGGTACCATAAGGGTTTAGGGACTTTTACCCAGGGATATCTATAGCACCCCATGTAGAACAAGATTTTCGGTATCCAATCCTGCCAACCACGATACGCCTGTGGAGGCTACGGCCCTGATGTCACTAGGGCGTACAGTAACCAAATCACACAATACGAATGCATGAATCACACTATCCAGTCATGCAGCAATCCTGCACGTATCGTTCGCTCATGTAGGGTAATACTGCCTATCCGGGAGCCCCTAATCAATCTGTCCGAAGGCATATGCTATGATCAGTCACTTCTCATATCAAACATATATATGATGTGTATGATCATGAATCAGGAACTATACTAAACGTGTTATACGGTGATGGATGTTGTTCATAACAAAGATGGGCCTAGACGGCCTACAAGTATGGGCCTAACAATGGGCCCTAGGGAGAATTATAATGCGTACATTTAAGCAACATTATTCTTACAATGTGGACGTCAAACCATCATTGTTCCCAAGGCACGACTGCCATAAACATCATTACTCAAACCATGGTAGGGTTATACATTGTAATGGACTTGTGTACATCCTATCAGGCCTCGACCCCTGAGCCTTAGTTACATCAAATGGGCCCCATAACATGGGCTTCATATATATCAAGGTGAGTCTCAACGGATGGGTCATAACTACATCAAGATGGGCCTAATCATATGGGCCGATTAAATGGGCCGAGTTGAATGGGCGGAATTAATCGGGCCAAGTCAAATGGGCCTCAGGTATATCAAATCGGGCCCACCCTCATATATTTTTGAGATTCGACCTATTCACGAGTTAACATAGAGATAGAGAAAATGAAAACAAATATTAACTCAATTGGGAACTAATGTTGCCCTTAGAAGTTGAGCGGTGGATGCCACGGTCCACTATTTAAATGGTGGGGTCCATTTGAACTTTAGATATGATTCATTCATTTTTCCATGTCTTAAAATGATATCATAAATGGTTGGACGGTATGGATACAACACTTGCATCATGATGGACCCCACCGTTCAAATAAGGGACGGTGTAGATAACGCATATACATGGGGAGTGGGTCCCACCGTCGGATGGACGACGTGTGTAAAACACATACATCATGCGGGACCTACAACTTTGCTGACGTTGAGAGAGGGAGGGAGGGAGAGAGATAGAGAGAGAGAGAGAGAGAGAGAGAGAGAGAGAGAGAGAGAGAGCGAGAACGTGGCTGTTCTCTTTCTTTCCTTTCTTTTCTTTTTCTTTTTCTTCCCTGACACCAACAGAGGTGGTCCCACGTAGGGCCCACCACATCCACCTATATAGTATATAAAATATATATTATATAATATAAGATATCAAATATATAATATAATATAATATAATATTGTAACAACCCGTAAATTTCCGTACTTTGGCTCGAGTACCACCTCGACCAGAAATCATTTAGGATTAAATCCTTTAGAAATTTAACAAAGTTAACTAAGTGCAAAACTCGATTAGCCATGAAATCCGTTGGAATCGCTTTAAATACGAACTGCAAGACCCAAAACTTGCAAAATCATTGACTCTAGGTTACCCTAAAGTCTAGGATCAAACTCATTACCCGGCTACTCTCGGGAATGAATTGAAACTCCGCATCAGGTCTAGACCACACATCGGAAGTCCGATTAACACGAAGTTAAGGAACTAGGACCACCTCACTGAGCTTGACAACCATCTCGGAAATCAAGTCCAAACGATGTCCCACGGCCATTCGCTTGAGTCCGGAGCGAGGGAGTGTGAAAACCACTCTTTTCTTTACAAAATAAATATCTTGAATAATGATCTGGCACCACTCGCTTGCAGATTAGTATTAAGCAACCAGACCGTCAGAATCAGACCAAATTACACCCTCGGATCAGGAAAAATTTCAGGAACATTTACATGTACTTGGAATTTCGGATCGTGGCCCACTGACCGTTGAACTGAAAATGGTCCGCCACATGTGATCTGGGAATTTGACTGAGACGAAAACGTAATCTCACGTAGATCCATGAGTTGTGAGCTTAAGTCTGACGTTTGGCTCAAGGAGGGCCGCCAGAAACCCTCTTTTGAGCTGGAACAACGCCGAAATGCTTATAATAAATGTACCCCTTGAACAGGAGTCTAATCCGGAGAGGTTTTAGGCTATATAAGGGCCTTAGAACAGCCCCTCTCACAGCCATACGAATTTGGCATAAAACCCTAAGGAGAGAGAGAGAAAAGGGAGAGAAAGCTTGGGATTTGTGAGAGCACCTTCCTCCTACTGCTTTCGATCATCACACGGGCTGCACCGCCTCTTTCCAGACACTTTCCCGGCGATACCAACTCCGTTTTAAGGTGAGAAACCCTAACCCTAGATCTGTTTTGAGGTGTATAAGCTATAGGTTATGAAATAGCTAACCGATTTCACTCTTTAGGCTAGAAAACTCCCGAATACGGAAGCTCATCAAACCTTGCTAATCCGTTGAGATTCCAAGGAGCAAGGTGAGGACTTTAGGTGTATAGGTTACAGTTTTCAACGCTTTCAATGTCAGATAATGATAGATTCATGATCTGCATGCAATTGCACATGTATAAAGTGCTTTCCGTTTCCTGTTTCGATTAAAGTTGTGGAATATGGAATTTCACATACTCTAGGTATACGTAGAAATACCGTATACGTATTTTTTTGGAAAAGTGTTTGACATGTTTATTTGATGTATGGTTATACGATATATGGATAAAATACTTGTTTGGCGAAAGGAATCGCCGTAATACATGTTTGCTTATAAACACTATGTATGTTGAAATTGTGTATTCTAGAAAATACCGTATATGTATAAATTTCAGAAATGCAATTGTCATGATTATTTGCTGTATGATTATGATATACATGGATAAAATACTCGCTTGGCGAAAAGATAGCCCTAATACATGTTTTACTAACATATGTCATGTATGTTGAAATAGTGTACTCCAAGTGCTTGTGTAAATGTTTGTGAGAGTAAATGCCTAGATGTTAGTGCCTTAGGTAGGTGCTGAGATGGAATTCTCGACTACCTTAGAGACATGTAAGATTCCCTCCATGTGGTTGTTTACTCTAACCACTCACTTATGATGTATATGTATTTGTATCCCTACTTGTATAGTACTCTCTAACATGCTTTATATCATGCGTTATAAATGCCTTATGACATGCCTACTAACATGCTTGTATTACTTTGTTTATCATGCTTTACTCCACATGCTATGGATGAGAACTGATTGAGTTTGGGACCATGTCCATAGTCCAGACATTCGGTATCAGACTTGAGATTGTGGCTAAGATTCATGTCGCCACGAGGGATGTGTCTGACGAATCCGAGTCGTACTTCGGTTGGCGATAGTGGTTGGCCACACGGAGTGCTTTTGCGCTTCATATCGCTCAACTTATTGTGCGCTCGAGCTTGTCAGGCTCGTCAAGTAACCCGATATGTCGAATGTGTGTTCACCATGTTTTGTCATTACTGTTTGAACCTCACTACGCCAAAACAGCGAAAAAAGGACGGTCCAAAACCGTCTCAAATGACCAAAAAGGACGGTCATGGACCGTCGCATAGGCAGTCAAATTTTGACGTGTCGTATTACTTAAAGGACGGTTGAAAACCGTCATTCTTATTGACGAAAAAAAGACGGTCATGGACCGTCCTAAAAAAGGACGGTCATGGACCGTCCATAAAATGGACTGTCATAGACCGTCTCTTATGAGCTCAAAAAGGACGGCCATGGACCGTCCTTTAAAAGGACTGTCATGGACCGTCCTTAAAAAAGACTGTCATGGACCGTCTCTTATGAGCCTTCAAAGGACGGCGATAGACCGTCCTTTAAACGAACGGTCATGGACCGTCCTTTTAAAGGACTGTCATGGACCGTCTCGTATGAGCCTTCAAAGGACGGTCATAAACCATCCTTTAAAAGGACGGTCATAGACCGTCCTTTAAAAGGACTGCTATGAGCCGTCTCTTATGACCCTTAAAGGACTTTCCAAATTTGACCTATAACAGTCTTCTTCCTGATATACACCTGTTATACAATAGATTTCATCACATTCACATCCATCTAAACCCAAACTACATAAATCCATCCAAACACACAATCTTCCTGATATACACCTGTTGTACAATATATTTCATCACATTCACATTCACATCCATCTAAACCCAAACTACGTAAATCCATCCAAACACACAATCTTCCTGATATACACCTGTTATACAAAATATTTCATCACATTCACATTCACATTCACATCCATCTAAACCCAAACTACGTAAATCCATCCAAACACACAATCTTCCTGATATACACCTGTTATACAATATATTTCATCAGATTCACATTCACATCCATCTAAACCCAAACTACGTAAATCCATCCAAACACAATCTTATCCACATTACATTCATCCACGCATAATACATATAAGTTTAACTTCATAAGTAAAAAAACAATCTTATCCACATTTCATCACATTCACATCCATCTAAACCCAAACTATGTAAATCCATCCAAACATAAAACTACATCCATCCAAACACAAACAATCTTATTCACATTACATTCATCCACGCATAATACATATAAATAAGTTTAGGTTTAGGTTAGGTTATAAGCTATAGGTTTAGGGAATTGAGAATAGGTTAAGGTTTAGGTTTAGGATATCGGGTTCGGGTTCGGGATCGGGTTCAGGTTTGGGTTTTCAAGTTTAGGTTTAAGTTTAGATTAGGGAGTTGAGATTAGGATTAGGTGTAGGTATAGGTTTAGGGATTTGAGAATAGGTTAAGGTTTAGGTTTAAGAATTTGGGTTCGGGTTCGGGATTGGGTTTAGGTTTGGGTTTTCAAGTTAAGGTTTAAGTTAGGGAGTTTAGATTAGGATTAGGTTTAGGTTTAGAGATTTGAGAATAGGTTAAGGTTTAGGTTTAGGAATCGGGTTTAGGTTTGGGTTTTCAAGTTTAGGTTTAGGTTTAAGTTAGGGAGTTGAGATTAGGATTAGGTGTAGGTGTAGGTTTAGGGATTTGAGAATATATTTAGGTTATAGGTTATAGGTTTAGGTTAAGGTTAAGGTTAAGGTTTAGGTTATAAGCTATAGGTTTAGGGAATTGAGAATAGGTTAAGGTTTAGGTTTAGGAAATCGGGTTCGGCTTTGGGATAGGGTTTTAGGTTTGGGTTTTCAAGTTTAGGTTTAGGTTTAGGTTTAGGTTAGGGAGTTGAGATTAGGATTAGGTGTAGGTTTAGGTTTAGAGATTTGAGAATACATTTAAGTTTTAGGTCATAGGTTTTGGTTTAGGTTATAGGTTTAGGTTATAGGTTTAAGTTTAGGTTTAGGTTATAAGCTATAGGTTTAGGGAATTGGGAATAGGTTAAGGTTTAGGTTTACGGAATCAGGTTCGGGTTTGGGATCGGGTTTAGGTTTGGGTTTTCAAGTTTAGGTTTAGGAAATCGGGTTCGGGTTCGGGATCGGGTTTAGGTTTGGGTTTTCAACTTTAGGTTTAGGTTTAGGTTAGGGAGTTTAGATTAGGATTAGGTGTAGGTTTAGGTTTAGGGATTTGAGAATAGGTTAAGGTTTAGGTTTAGGAAATCGGGTTCGGGTTCGGGTTCGGGATCGGGTTTAGTTTGGGTTTTCAAGTTCAGGTTTAGGTTTAGGTTAGGGAGTTGAGATTAAGATTAGGTGTAGGTGTAGGTTTAGGAATTTGAGAATAGGTTAAGGTATAGATTTAGGTTTAGGTTAAGGTTTAGGTTATAAGCTATAGGTTTAGGGAATTGAGAATAGGTTAAGGTTTAGGTTTAGGAAATCAGGTTCGGGATCGAGTTTAGGTTTGGGTTTTCAAGTTTAGGTTTAGGTTTAGGTTAGGGAGTTGAGATTAGGATTAGGTGTAGGTGTAGGTTTAGGGATTTGAGAATACATTTAGGTTTTAGGTCATAGGTTTTGGTTTAGGTTAAGGTTATAGGTTTAGGTTTAGGTTTAGGTTATAAGCTAAGGTTTAGGTTTTAGGTTTAGGTTAAGGTTTAGGTTTAGGTTATAAGCTAAGGTTTAGGTTTTAGGTTTAGGTTAAGGTTAGGTTATAGGTTATAAGTTTAGGTTTTAGGACATAGGTTTTGGTTTTAAGGTTATAGGTTTAGGTTTAGGTTAAGGCTTTAAGGTCTTATAAGCTATAGGTAGGGAATTGAGAATATGTTAAGGTTTAGGTTTAGGAAATCGGGTTTGGGTTCGGGATCGGGTTTAGGTTTGGGTTTTCAAGTTTAGGTTCAGGTTTAGGTTAGGGAGTCGAGATTAGGATTAGGTGTAGGTTTAGGTTTAGGGATTTGAAAATAGGTTAAGGTTTAGGGCCCATTTGGCCGGTTGGATTGGAAGGGATTAGATGGTAGTGGAAGGGATTGGATGGTAAATCCTGAGAATGGCCGGGCGTGCCAAACAGTGTAGATGATCTGATCCAAATCCGATGGATCTTCGGACAATCCATCGACAACACCATCATTACCTTTAAAATCCCATCCAATCCATCCTAATCTGTTCAAATTAGCCTGCGACGTGTTTGGTTCGTGGGATTGGAAGTTTTAATCTCTGGATTGGCCGAGCGTGCCAAACGGACTGGATGTATCAATCCAGGGATATAGCAATCCCACGGATCTCAAGACAATCCGTTGACAACACCATCATTACCTAGAAATCCACGCCATCCACCTTAATACCATTCACACCCTTCCAATCCACCCGGCCAAATGGGCCCTTCGGTTTAGGAATTCGGGTTCGGGTTTGGGATTGGGTTTAGGTTTGGGTTTTCAAATTTAGGTTTAGGTTTAGGTTAGGGAGTTTAGATTAGGATTAGGTGTAAGTTTAAGTTTAGGGATTTGAGAATAGGTTAAGGTTTAAGTTTGGGAAATCGGGTTCGGGTTCGGGATCGGGTTTTAGGTTTGGGTTTTCAAGTTTAGGTTTAGGTTAAGGTTAGGGAGTTGAGATTAGGATTAGGTGTAGGTTTAGGTTTAGAGATTTGAGAATACATTTAGGTTTTAGGTCATAAGTTTTGGTTTAGGTTAAGGTTATAGGTTTAGGTTAAGGTTTAGGTTTAGGTTGAGGTTAACGTTTAGGTTTAGGTTACAAGCTATAGGTTTAGGGAATTGAGAATAGGTTAAGGTTTACGTTTAGGGAATCGGGTTCAGGTTCGGGTTCGGGATCGGGTTTAGGTTTGGGTTTTCGAGTTTAGGTTTAGGTTTAGGTTAGGGAGTTGAGATTAGGATTAGGTGTAGGTTTAGGTTTAGGAATTTGAAAATACATTTAGGTTTTAGGTTTAGGTTTAGGTTTTAGGTTATTGGTTAAGGTTTAAGTTTTAGGTTTAGGTTAAGGTTAGGTTATAGGTTATAAGTTTAGGTTATAGGTTATAGGTTAAGGTTTTTGGTCATAGGTTTTGGTTTTAAGGTTATAGGTTTAGGTTAAGGTTAAGGTTTTAGGACTTATAAGCTATAGGTTTAGGGAATTGAGAATATGTTAAGGTTTAGGTTTAGGAAATCGGGTTCAGGTTCGGGATCGGGTTTAGGTTTGGGTTTTCAAGTTTAGGTTTAGGTTTAGGTTAGGGAGTCGAGATTAGGATTAGGTGTAGGTTTAGGTTTAGGGATTTGAAAATAGGTTTAGGTTTATGAATTTAGGTTCGGGTTCAGGATTGGGTTTAGGTTTGGGTTTTCAAGTTTAGGTTTAGGTTTAGGTTAGGGAGTTTAGATTAGGATTAGGTGTAGGTTTAAGTTTAGGGATTTGAGAATAGGTTAAGGTTTAGGTTTAAGAAATCGGGTTCGGGTTCGGGATCGGGTTTTAGGTTTGGGTTTTCAAGTTTACGTTTAGGTTTAGGTTAGGGAGTTGAGATTAAGATTAGGTGTAGGTGTAGGTTTAGGAATTTGAGAATAGGTTAAGGTATAGATTTAGGTTTAGGTTAAGGTTTAGGTTATAAGCTATAGGTTTAGGGAATTGAGAATAGGTTAAGGTTTAGGTTTAGGAATTCAGGTTCGGGTTCAGGTTTGGGTTTAGGTTTGGGTTTTCAAGTTTAGGTTTAGGTTAGGGAGTTTAGATTAGGATTAGGTGTAGGTTTAAGTTTAGGGATTTGAGAATAGGTTAAGGTTTAGGTTTAAGAAATCGGGTTCGGGTTCGGGATCGGGTTTTAGGTTTGGGTTTTCAAGTTTAGGTTTAGGTTTAGGTTAGGGAGTTAAGATTAGGATTAGGTGTAGGTTTAGGGTTAAGGTTATAAGTTTAAGTTTAGGTTGTAGGTTTAGGTTAAGGTTTAGGGATTTGAGTTTAGGTTTAAGTTATAGGTTTAGCTTTAGCTTTAGGTTTTAGGTTTAGGTATAGGCTTAGGTTATAGGTTATAGGTTATATGTTTAGGTTAAGGTTTAGGAATTTGGGTTCGGGTTTGGATTCGGGTTTAGGTTATAGGTTTTGAGATTTGAGAATAGTTTTAGGTTATAAGTATAGGTTTAGGTTTGGATTCGGGTTAAGGAGTAGATTAGGATTAGGTGTCGGTTTAGGTTTAGGGATTTTCTAGTATTATCTACTATTGAACCTAGTATTATCTACTACATACTAGTAACATACAACCAATATGGGGCACCATACCATAAGCTACAAGAATTTCATGTCCCCCTAAACAAGGTATCCTCCATTGATAACATATATATATATATATATATATTATAAGTTTTTTATTTTCATTTACATTCCCAAATACATTCATCATTCATCCAAGAAAATTGAAACAAGTACTGTCAATCTATGACTAACAATTGAAAAGGAAAATCATGCATCTTATCTTACCGACCGACTTATGTTTCTTTTCACCTTTGTAACTCTCATATTTATTGCAGCTGCTAGTTCACCATCAGTAGTCTCCCTAACCAAATCTTTGTGCAGTCCCTCCATTTGAAGCAGTGGCTGAAGTTACAAGAAGTAGGACTGATTAGTCTTTCCATGTTTTGTAAAAAATCAAATTCTTTATTTTTGGCTGCAAGTTTACTTATAATTATCATTGGCTCTTAATCTATTTATAATGAAAATCTTAAATATCACCCAATAGTGCTCCTTTGATAAATGTCTTTGTTTGGAACAAATAATTTCTGTAAAACTCTTTTATGTTTTTTCAATCCATCTTTCATTTTCTTCTTAATAAGAAAATCCATATTTACTAATATTCCCATTTTTCTATTTTTCAAAAGAACGAGTTCAGTTAAAATTTACTAATAAGAAAATCCAGATTTCCACTGTTGAAACCTTCCTAGGGTCTAAAGTAATTTTTATTTGTCATCCAACTTGTTAATATCACAAAGACATGGATGAAGAGAAAGCACAAACATCAGCTTGATCCAAAACTGCTTTGGCCTCCAAAAAATTTTCATGTACTTGACTCATTTGAACAGTATGTATTCTTCAAAAGTTAACCAACCAAACATCATGGATAGAAGTTGAAGTCGGATAAATCCATTGCCCAATAGACAATGTAAACTACCATGATATTTATTTTATAAGTATTCAACAAGAGAAGTAACTATAGGCTTTTGTAGTGTAATGAATAAAGAAGGCTGTGATAAGAAACCTGGTGTTGAATGTTAATGGGACCACCGAATAGCAAAATAGAGTATGGAGAGACGATGCTAGTATCTCGCAAAAATACTTTACTAGTTTCAACCTGAAAACATGAGAAATTATTGAAAATTTAGAAATCCATTCTCAATCACAGAAACAGAAAGTGCTGATGATTTCAAGAGTAAATTTGCTGAAGCACAACATGCAAGTGAAGAGAAAAACAAGTGACTGTGGTGCCAGCATGGATGCATTATCTGAGCTGTTCATTAGCCTTGCTTAATGAGTCACCTGGACTCACACACATGTCCCACGTTGGCATGTGTGGGGCACTTGCAAGCACACATTACCTGCATGCATGTTACATACGATAAATTCAGCTATTTCCTCACTGGTGAAAAATGCTAATAGAATACCTTGAGTATATATATATATATATATATATATATATATATATATATATATATAAAAGAAGACTAATTCATCTTAAAATCTGTCTCCTCCTATTCCTTGCTCATTCCAATGAAAAAACTCATCCAAGCTTCTTTCGATATAAAATTTCTTCTTAAGAAATTCAAATTTGGAAATGGTTTTCTCAGGAGATTGCTGATATGATAAATTCAGTTAGAAGGAACAAACAGGACGATGGTAGCCATACCAAAATATCATTGAAAATCTCCATGATACTTTTCTCTTGTTCAAAGAAAAACATTCATAACAATGATGACAGAGGACAACGAGTGATGGTTACCTGATTGAGAACCTCAAAGTTCATGGCTGTTTAGCCATTGAGTAATACCCCTGCATTGATTGAAGCCCAATGCATATGAATATGAAAGACCAATATTCAAAGCTCACTGTAAAGAAAGAGAAAAAAGTAAAAACGTAGGAACTTAACTGTTACAATTTCCATAATTCCTTTTCAAGAAAAGAAACCTAAATGAATACAATTGAATTATGAAGTAAAAAAGTAAAAGGCAAAACCACATGAACTAGCAATCTGTTTAGCTAAAGGAGTAAATGGATAATTGCTTGCAGCGTCAATTTCAACAACATATGAAGAACATAGACATGGTATTAGCGTGAATCATTCACAAAGATAACCTGATCAAAGATAATGCTTAGAAAGCATCATGAAACACCAAAAATATTAATGCCATGGAAAACTGTAAATTTAAACTGCATGAAACATTCCTTAAAGTGAAGCAGGCAGAGATGTATATTTACAAAAAGTTTCCATCCAAAAGACATTTCCTGTTAGAAGACAACCCATAAAGAGAAAAAAACAATGTCAAAGTTTTCACATGATGAAGATTCATTTGGGAGAGAGTTATACTTTGTACTCAATGCCATTGACCTACACACAAACATAGATTTATGCCTAATTAAGAAGCTAATGTCATCAATTAGTTGTAAAAACAAATCAAATCGTGACAGAATAAGGACATGCAAATATACAAAAATAAATAACTTAACGACTGAACAAAGATTCTTAGGTCTTTGGCAATAGACAAAACTTTTTATTAGGTGTTTACGGCCCAGGTGTTTAGCAGTGGATAGTCATGCCTTAGAGCATGTGCTTGTGTTTGGCCAGCAGATTTAATCTCTATATAGATCTTTCTATACCACGATCAGGGCTGGGCCAAGGCTACAAAAGATAAATTCATCTTACATAGGGACCAAAAATATGCTACAACCATCCCAACTGTTGTTGCAACTATTACAGAAAAGAACAAATAAGTATAGTTGGGATTTGAACAAGGGAGAAAAAATTTAAACAAAACCAACTACATACGTGGGTTATGAAATTGAGAGTATATATAGAGAGAGAGATGAGAGAGAGAGAGAGAGAGAGAGAGAGAGAGAGAGAGAGAGAGAGATCTTCTTTCATCTTTTGAGATTTTTTGAGAAGCTAACTAGAGTATAGATCCCTGCACAAAATCAATACCTGCAGAATCCATGATTAAGCATCCAAGAGATAGCTTTGCCAATCAAGCTGTAAGAGACACAATGTGGATGCTTCAGGAAGAAATTTGAGTTACAACAGACCAATGAGACTTGGACATGGACATGTTTGGTAGTTCTGTACACTGACATGACATGTATTTTAGTATAAAACTGCACTGCATGAACACAAGTTGAAAAAAAAAAAAAAAAAAAAACAAACAAACAAACAAAGGGCTTCTATACACAAATACCTTATGCCAAACCAACATATATATGGGAAAAGATTATGCAACAGAGAGAACTCTAGGAAGTAATTACAAATGGAAGAAGATAATCTTAATTGCTGAGAATTAGAAAACGACAACAGAACCAGTTAGCAATCATGTGAAATCTTAATTGCTGTGAATTAGAATTAGAAAAAATCAGGGGAGAGACAAACAACTGATCAATCAGCAACTGTTAAGATTGAAATTACAGTAAGACATCAAGAAACCACAATTACTTAACCTGTCAGGAAACAGTCAAAAATTCAAGTAGGTCTGCATAGGAAGATGATAGAAAATAAAGATTAAAGACAGGAAATGATTTCAGCAACTTGCTGAAGTGGTTTGTAGTTCTTTTGTGAAGGATCACATGGTCCATTGGGAAATTTTAGAGGGAACCAGTGTAACCCAATAGGTCCCAATGCAATGTCCATATGACATCTACTCCATTCATTAGTTTTGCCAGCTCCCGTTAGAATGTCAACCCAAAAATGAGACTGATCCAAAAAACAAGTGGGCCTCTCTTCTAAGGAACAATGGGGATTGAACGCTCACCATTGAAACCTTCTTTGGGCCCACTGAAGTTTTGGATCAATCTGATATTTGTGTTTTCCGTAATCCCGGTGGGAATCACCTTATGATTGGGTTGGATGGTATATAAACATCACACTGGGACTCAAGAAGGTTCAATGGTGCGTGTCACATCCCCACTGTTTCTTGTGGTGTGGCCCACTTGAGTTTTGGATCTACCAAGTTTTCTGGATCACATCCTAACATGAGCAGAGGCTTAGCTGATGGACGAAATTGATGTCACATGTAGATCATGGTGGGCCAAATAGAGCTTTTGTTAATAAGGTTACATACTATGCTTGTAGGAATTTGCATCTTTCAGTTTGCTGATGGTGCACAATTTGTATGTGGGGCCCATGGTTCTCTACCTGATGGGCCAACCATGAGTGGGGATGCCTGTCTCTTTTGCAGGCCTGAAGATACTAACCAACAGATAACTGCTATTGTAAATGTGGTTAGGGATGTAGCAAAGGTCCACATTCAACATAAAATAAAAATAATTTTTTTAATCTGGGTTCTTAGAATTTATGTTTCGTTTTTTTTTTTTTTGTTTTTCCAAGAGTGGCAACCAAACAGGCCCTAAATCAATATCATCAGCATTAAATACAATAATAGGATACTAATTCGGATAGCATTTCAAGAGACATCCAAACCATACCATAAAAGCATTTAGAATCAAAGCATAACTAAGAAATGCAAACAAATTTAGAACTGTGAAATAAGCAAAAAGGAAGAGGATAAAAATCAAAAGAGGACTGACCACAATCCTATCTGCAAGATGTGAGAGATCAGAAAACCCAGAATCGCTGTCACTGCTGCACCTTGACTCAGCCCCACTGCTCCCATTTTTCAGGAAATCACTGACCATAACTGCCAGGTCGTGCTCGCTCTCATGGCTAAAGCCGCCAACCTGGCCAGCGAGCTGCCAGCCACTGTCGCTGCTGCGGCGCATTCTTACCAACAGATCCCCAGCAGTAGCACAGATACGACAATCCAAATCACCGTTATTCAATCAGCGGCCTTTGGCAGCAGCGGCCCCAACGCTTCCAGCTTAGCTCGGTTCTTCAATCGGAACCCCAAGCATTGAAAAAGAGACGAGATCGACGGTTGAGACGAGAGTAGGCTGGAAGCTGTGATGGAATATTTCAGGGTGGATCGACGGTTGAGACGAGAGTAGCCATGGCCGGATCTCAGAGAGAGAGAGAGAGAGAGAGAGAGAGAGAGAGAGAGAGAGAGAGAGATTTCGGGCGGCAGAGAGAGGGTTTGGGTTTTGGGGAGGGGCGGGCGCGCGCGAGAGAGATTAGGGATTTGGGGTTGTGGGGCGCGCGGGGATTGGGTTTTTGGGGAACGGATTGGCTACTCCCCCTGACACCAGCCCCGTGGCTGATGTTCGGTGGTCTGTGGGCCCCACCATGATGTATGTGTTTCATCCAATCCGTTCATCCATTTTTGAAGATCATTTTAGGCGTTCGTCCTAAAAATAAGAGGGATATAATCTTAGGTGGACCACACCATAGGAAAACAATAGCGATTGGATATCCATCATTTAAATCCTCCTAAGGCCCACTGTACTGTTTATCTGACATCCAATCTGTTGATTAAGTCATAAAGGCCCAGATGAAGGGAAAAAACAAAGATCAACTTGATCCAATACTTTTATGGCTCCCAAAAAGTTTTTAATGGTCAAAATTCATTCAACACTTTTTCCTGTAATGTGGTCCACTTGAGACTGGGATATAACTCATTTTTTTTGTAATATCATAAAATGATCTATAAAAATAGATGGACGGCATGGATGAAACACATACATCATGGTGGGGCCGGTAGACCACCGAACACAAAAGTTGAGAGGGGTTACCCTCCTTTAAAACATTCATAATTATTTTTTGGGCCCACAGAGATATGGTTCACAAATCTAGCCCATCCATTATGTGTGTGCCACTTGGATGAGGGGCCATACCAAGTTTCAGACGCATCCAAATTTCCGGTGGGGCCCCACCAAGTGCTTTTATATGTTTTAGGAATGTCTTCACATGATTTTAGATGGTATGGCCCACCGGAGTTCTGTATACGGCTGATTTTTGGAATATCCCATAATTCAAAGGGGACCCATCAAATGCACGGTGTTGATTTTCGACACACATCATGGTGAGGCCCACACAGCTCGACCTCATGGGGAGTTCCCATGAGCTCGACCTATAGAACCTTTTTCATATATATATATATATATATATATATATATATATATAATATATTTAAAAAAAATATAAAAACCTATAATGTATTTGTTATATCCACACCGTCCATCCATTTTGAGATATCATTTTAAGTCACAAGCCAAAGAATGAGACAGATAAAAATTTGTAGTGGACCCCACCACATAAAACAATGGGAGGGTGATTCCCACCATTGAAACTATCCAAAGGCCCATCGTAATGTTTATTTGAAATCCAACTGGTTCAAAAGTTTTTATAAAAAAAATTGGTCGTGGGGCCTTACATCATGGTGAGGCCTACACAGTACCAACCTCCAGCCATTGGATGGTGTAGAGGGAGTAGTCAATCTGTTCCCCTTACTTGTGGTGTGGTCCATGTAATCTTTAAATATGATTCATTTTTTAGATAATTCTATAAAATGATATCGAAAAATGGATGTACGGTGTGTGTTGATCCCAAATTTTCGGTAAATCCAAAACTCAAGTGGACCATGCCACACGAAACAGTGTAGAATAATGATTTCCACAGTTGATACCTTCCTTGGGCCCACAGTAATGTTTGTCATCCAACATGTTCATAATATCAAAAAGATATGAATGAAGGAAAAACACAAACATCAACTTGATCCAAAACTTTTATCAAATGCACGGTGTTGATGTTCGACACACATCATGATGGGCCCTACAAAACTTACTAACATTATTTCTTAGAGTCTCAGGGTGTCAATAAGTTGGGTCACAATTTTGACTATAATATTTGACTCATTTTACATGTCTGGTCCATTCACTCTATTTTACTGATCATTACCCTTAATTTCACTAGTTACTCGCCTCGATCATGCTACATATGAGAAAGATATTACGCAAACAAGATTGATCAACAATTTGAGTGAATTTTGATTTAAACATCTGAAGTTATTTACTCTTCAATCTGGATTGATTAGATTGTCCAAGAACGGTTAAAGGTTGTTCATAATATCAAAAATATATGAATGAATAGAAAACACAAACATCAACTTGATCCAAAACTTTTATGGCCTCCAAGAAATTTTAAATGGTAGAGGTTCAATCACACTATTTCCTGTGGTGTGGTCCACTTGAGCTTTGGATATGCTTCCTTTTTGTTCTTTAGACCTCAAATTATCTGTTAACATGGATGAATGGAGTGGATAAAATAAATAAATAACAGTGGACCCCACAGAGTTTACTCTGGTAAGGGTAACGAGTAACTCACCTAAGTATAGTAGAGAAGGGTTTCCTTAAAACATTCATAATCATATATTGGGCCAGCCTAAATGTGATTCACATATCCAACCCACTCATTATGTGTGTCCCACTTGGATGAGGGGTCGGACCAAGTTTCAACCGCATCCATGTCTGTATTAACTTATAAACAAGTTGGATCTCAAATAAACATCGCGGCGGGCCCTAAGAAGGTTTCAATAGTGGGTGTCACTATCCCACTCTTTTCTATGGTGTGGGTCCACTTGAACTTTGGATCTGCCTCGTCAGTCAAATGCACCATTCCATGGTAGGCCAGGAGCTTAAAAATAAAGTCAATCCATGACTTGGGTGGGCCACACTACATACTATAGTTGAGAGGGTTACCCTCCCATTAAAACATTCATAATCATTTATTGGGCCCACCTGAATGTGGTTCATAGATCCAACCCATTCATTATGTGTGTCCCACTTGGATGAGGAGTCAGACTAAGTTTCATACACATCCAAAACTCATGTGGGCCCCACCAAATGCTTTTTATGTATATCAACATCGTCCATATATTTTTCCATCATATTTTAGGATGTGATTTCAAATAATAAGAACTCAATAATCTCAAGTGGGGCATATCAATCAAAACAATGATGAATAACTATTAAAAACCTTTTGAAGGCCACAAAAGTTTTGGATCAATTTGATCTTTGTAGTTTACCTTCATCTGGATCTTCTTTACATTATCAACAAGTTGGATTGCAAATAAACATTACTAAAACCTTACGATGGGCTCTTTATAATTTTTAATGTCGAGGTACTATATTATCATTCTTTCCAATGGTGTGGTCCACTTAAGATTTAAATCTACACAATTTTTTATACCCGGCCCAAAAATGAGTTGGAGAAACATAGGGGCGGCAAGGATATAAAACACATCATCGAAATCTCACTTTTGTTATCTAACTTCTCAATTTTTCTTGTCAAAATACAAAATCTAGCTTTCTTTTTTAAAATATATATTTTTTTACAATTTGTCAATTTTTTCACAATTTTGTTTAATTTTTTAATTTTTCTTTTTCAAAATATCATTTTTTAAATCTCACTTTTGTTATATAACTTTTCAATTTTTCTTGTCAAAATACAAAATCTAGTTTTCTTTTTTAAAATATATATATATATTTTTTTACAATTTATCAATTTTTTCACAATTGTTTAATTTTTTAAATTTTCTTTTTCAAAATATCATTTTTTTTATCGAAATCTTGTTGTGTAACTTTTTAATTTTTCTTGTTAAAATACAAAATCTAGTTTTCTTTTAATATTAGGTTTGTCTTTTTTTTTTTTTTTTTTTTTTTTTTTTGGAGATTCCATTTGGCTTAAACTATATTTCAGTTCCTTTTTAACAAGCAGCGTAAACTATATCTAAGCTGCAGTACAAGTTTACATCTCATTGCTTTGGAGAGGAGTTAATAGCCGAAAAATGATAATATGAGAATGGCCTATACTAATGTATGCATTTGGTACCAATTCTTAATGTTGGCAACTCACCCATCCTGCACCTGACATACCTATACCTCTCCAAAGGTCACACTGATTGGATGATCTTAACTGTTTGAAATTGTCGTTGGATTATTTTGGACCATTTACTTTTTGACTATCCTGAGGAACATTGAGTTGTACTATTCTTTTTAAACATCTATATGCTTCAATCTCCTTTGGTCTGCAATCCTATTATGTTGAAGGGCACATCTATTCTGTTGGATAGAACACTTATTTGAATATCACAATGATTGGATAATCTCAACCATCTGATATTACAGTTGAATTTAGACCATTTTCTTTTTTACCAAGGTATTGAAGAACTTTGATTTACACTCGATCCTCTTTCTTAAACGTGTATATTTTTTCTTAACCTCAAGTTAACACTCTTCTTCTTCTTCTTCTTTTTTCTTTTCACGTTTACATGTTTTAATCCTACCTTGTGTATTGTAGGCCACATCCATTCAATTTGGTATAGATCCATTTTTTTTTCAATTTTTCTTGTCAAAATACAAAATCTAGCTTTCTTTTTTAAAAAATATATATTTTTTACAATTTGTCAATTTTTTCACAATTTTGTTTAATTTCTTATTTCTTTTTTTCAAAATATCATTTTTTAATCTCACTTTTGTGATATAACTTTTTAATTTTTGTTGTCAAAATACAAAATCTAGTTTTCTTTTTTTTTAAAAAAAAAAAAAATTATATTTTTTTCTTTTACAATTTGTCAATTTTTTCACAATTTTGTTTAAATTTTTAAATTTTCTTTTTCAAAATATCATTTTTTTAAAATCGAAATCTTGTTATATAACTTTTTAATTTTTCTTGTCAAAATACAAAATCTAGTTTTCTTTTTTGAAAATATATATATTATTTACAATTTGTCAAAATTTCCCAATTTTGTTTAATTTTTTAAATTTTCTTTTTTCAAAATATCATTTTTTAAATATCACTTTTGTTATATAACTTTTTAATTTTTCTTTTCAAAATACAAAATCTAGTTTACTTTTTTAAAAAATATATTTTTTTTTACAATTTGTCAATTTTTTTTTACAAATTTGTTTAATTTTTTAAATTTTCTTTTACAAAATATCATTTTCTTATCGAATTTTTTCTTTTCAAAAATATCAACATTATTCAGAGTTCTTAATTTTTATTTCGAAATCTAGATTTTTATAAAATTAATTTTTTTTTAAATCTAAATTTTTTTCTTAAATGTTGTTAGTTATTTTTCTAAGCTTTTTAGCTTTTTTTTTTTTTTCAAAATTCATAAATTTTTTTATCCTTAATTTTGACTTGAGCATTAAAGACGGTTCACGACCGTCTCTAATGCAGACGGTCGTTGACAGTCTCAAATGACCACTATAAGACGGCTAAGGACCGTCTCTAATAGAGACGGTCTTTGACAGTCTCAAATGGGTCCGGCTATTTACTTGTACGGAACTTAGAAACCAGTAAAAGACGGCCGATGACCGTCTATAATTGAGACGGTTCTTCGCTATCAGATTACCAATAAAAGACGGCCAATGACCGTCTCTAATACGGACGGTCTTTGACCGTCTCAAATGACCGCATACGAGTTGGTCAAAGACCGTCTCTAATAGATACGGTCCTTGACAGTCTCAAATAGAGACAGCTAAAAACCGTTCCTAATACAGACTTTTTTTGACAATTTTTGGCGGTCTCAAATTATAGGAAAAGACGGCCAATGACCGTCTCTAATTGAGACGGTCCTTGACAGTCTTAGATTACTAGTAAGAGACGGCCAATGACCGTCTCTAATACGGACGGTCTTTGACCGTCTCAAAAGGTCGCATATAAGACGGTCAGCGACCGTCTCTTATTCCAGACGGTCAATGGCCGTCTTTTATCCGCAGTTAATGACGGTTTTTGACCGTCTTAAATGATTTGTAGACGTAAGATTTTTTAAGACAATATTAAGGACGGTCAAGGGCCGTCTAAAAGTTTAGAGACGGTTTACGACCGTCTCTAAAGCGTCTTTAAACCAAGCAATTTTAGAGACGGTCCAGAACCGTCTTTAAATCCGTCATTTTTTTCCATTTTTCACGTAGTGGAGGGATTAAGAGAGGTTAGAAAGGGGTAGGAATACAGCTCTAACCCCTCTCTATTAATGTGTGGGGCCGACCCACTAAGGGTTGTTCAGAAGTAGGCCCTAGCCAATACCATCCCACTTTATTATTTCAACTACAATGAATTAATTGAATTGCAATTCAGTTTAATGGATATCCAAATGCGCCCTCCCCTCTCTGATACTTTGGTATTGTCCACCTAAAGTTGGTACATTCAAATCTCACGTGCACTAGATAATCACCGTTGGAAACACCGTTCAGATCATCCGTAGAGAGGACCGTGGACTTGTAGTCAATGTTGACAGAAGTTCAACCATTAATACCTTCACAAAAGTATTTGAGAGAGGCAAGTGAGGACACCCCACCCGGAGCCGATAAGATGATTGGGTTGGACCATTTCAACTCTGCCAAATCTCAATTTTAAACCCTAATTTAAACTTAATCCAAACCTAATCCGAACCCCAATTATAAACCCTAATTCAAATTCTAATCCAAATCCTAGTCCAACCCCAACCCTAAACCCTAGGAACCTCGAGTCAACTCATCGAGTCAATGGAGTCAACTCGTTGAATCAAACCCCGCCGACCCACCTAGTAAAAAACAACTCAAAACCAAGTCCAAGTTCAAACACATGGGCCCACCAAAGGTCCGAAATGAATTCAATAAATAATTCCCAAAGCAACCGGAGTTCCCACATGCTTGTGGGAGATCACCTGCCAAAGTAGGGGTGAAGGGAAGCTCTGGGCTGCGGCGACAACCTGCCATGCGAAGCAGGGGGTCGCCATTGTATGTGAAACTCCCTTTGGCAAAGAGCAATCATGTGAGGCTTGCGAAAAGACCTTTGTCCCTCCATTTGACCTAAAATCTCTACCTTACCAGCCAATCCAACCGACCAAATTGTGCCATGTGGCAATCCGAAATCCTAACTATCTAAATCTTTTTAAACCATGGACTTTGCTAGAATTACCAAACATGGGGTCTATGGGCTATAAACAACCCCCTCCCTTCTCTCTCTTTTTTTTTTTTTTTTTTTTTTTTTTTTTTTTTTTTTTGTGACACGCCACACACTCACACTAGTGGAATTTCACCACCAATGGGCACTCGAACCCTTGACTAGGAGTTGAAACTCCTAAGAGTCTACCACCCGAGCAAGAATAAGGACCCAGATCATCAAGTAAATCCTTTAAATCCAAGAATCCCATAAAATTCAAAGTCATTCCTTAAGCACATTAACCATACAGTCATCTCATCCCTCCACCAAGGAGAGTGAGAGTGAAGGAAAGAGTTTAGCCTTGGCCCATCTTAGTCAACCATGGTCTTAGCCTCTAAAGCCAACCACATCCAAACCCAAGCCCTTGATCTAATCCTTATGATGCAACCGTTCATCCAATCGGTTTCGTCAAATCTTACTAATAACATTGTGTAACATTTACTCCCTTCTCAACCTCTTAATTATCTCATCTATCTATGCTACATTTCATAGCACTTGGCACCCAACTAATACAAATGTATGTTCTGTGACTTGCTGAGATAGTCGGAACCTTCCCATCAGAAACTTGTGCTGGTTTGTTGATTGCTTTGGCAAGTGGAGAAGTCAAGGAAAATTTATCTAGCCTGAACCAAAGCTTTTTATAGGCATTGTATTTAACACAGTATCACATACCGCATACATCATACACAATGCATTACATATATAACAATCAGCACCTAGTAGTACAAACGTATGCTTTGTGGCTTGCCGATGTAATCGGATCCTAGCCATCAGAAACTTGTGTTGGTTGGTTTATTGCTTTGCCAAGTGAAGACGTTAAGATAGATTTATCTAGCCTGAACCAAAGCTTGTCATAGGCATTAAATTAAACATGACAACACACACTATCTACATCATCAACATGCAAGAACTGAAACTAATCCTAAGAAGTTTGTTTAATCCTGTGAAGTAGAGATCATACACATGTACGACACAGTGGGTGCTTAACATCTTCCTTCTCTGTAACTGTGGTCTCTTACTATCACGCCCCAAACTCGGAAACCGGACTCACAAAATTTTCGATCGCTGAATCTGGTGCCGACAGCCTCCGTAGTTCTCCATTCTCGGCTCCTGGTACCCATATACCATGTTCCGATCCTGGGATCCTACAAGGAGAATTTTCAACATGAATTTGATTTGCAATAAGCATAACCTACGAACAATAACCAAGACACCATCATAAAATCCACCATGATAAAAAACTTTAAGGTACAATGCGCATAAAGGGAAATACAATGATAATAGTAACGGAAACTCCTAAAGCTCGACTGCATGCTCATACTCCTACTAAGATCCGGCTGCGTCCTGGCTTCACCTGCACACATCAATCGTGCATAAGCATATAGAAAGCTTAGAGGGTGGTGAGAGTGTGTGTGCAATATATGCGGCTCAGAATGCAATAACAGAGTAATGTGGAATCATGCTGATAAGTCCATGAATACTATAGCCGTACCAAGGCTATGTGAAGCAAGGCATGAATGCAATCAGCCATATCAAGGCCATGCGATGCAAGACATGAATGATGTCGGCCATACCAAGGCCATGCGATGCGAGATGCAACTTAAGCATACCAATCTTCATCCGAATCCACATATCAATGTGGCTCATTGCTAGAGCATCAAATATCAATACAGTTCTCACTCTGGATAATCATCGGAGTTTAGTACACTCCAAACGGCACTGCCCCTTTCTCAGGCGCGCAGTCGAAGTGAGCATAAGAAACCTCACTATCCGCTGGCCAATAGTCTGCCAATACTTATCTGGCATGTTGATAGCGGACCCATTTAAGAGCTGGTCATAATCAGCCTAGCAATTACCCCCTACCCTCGGGCGGGTAAAGTCACACCCCCTTCCAACCGATTATAACAAAATGGGAGACGCGGCCTCCTGATATTCGGCTCTTGTGCGCTCATGTATCCACTTAGTCTCGACGTTGGAGTCATCCCTGGTACCATCGGGTTTAAGAATTTTCACTCAGGGGACATCTATGGCGCCCCAATGCTAGAAATAATATTTTTGGTATACAATCCGGCTCTCCACGATGTGCCTGTGGAGGCAACGACCCTGATGTCGCTAGAGCGTATAGTAATCACATCACATAATGCAAGATGCATGAGTCATATAATCCAGTCATGCATCAATTCTGCGCATACCGTGCGCTCATGAGGGACAACAAAGCCTATCAGAGAGTCCCATAAACAACTTGCCAGAAGGCATATGCAATGGTCAACCTCATCTCATCACAAGCATGCAGATGATCCATATAGGCATGTATCATGATGCTATGTTGTCACATACTCATAATAGGTATTGATAATTAGTATCGATAATCGGCATCGATAACCGGCATCGATAATTGGTCTATATGCAAGGTGGGGTCCATAGATGAACAGTCATTTAAACCATAATATAAAGATCGGCCCTCGGCCGTGGATATATCAATCCGGTAGCACGTAGTTTACGGCGAGGATGAACCATACAACATCAATGGGGCCCAATAATTTGGGTTAACCCACTAAGAGAATGATGAGAATTCCCTCTTTGTAACTGTGGTCTCTTGCCCCAAATCTTTAATCACAGATCAATGAGTCACTTTAAGATAGAAGATCTTTAAATTGTCTCTCCTAGCATTTTTACAAGATTTACTTGACTGTGGAGATGAAGCAATTGACTAGTAGCGACTCCAGTAAAATATAATACCCCACACAAAGCCCTTGAGAAAGGCAACCCATGGAAAGCGTGATCCGCCCGAGGTCCATAGTCCACAGAAAGTAGTCAAATTTCTGAACTTGGAGCAAGGAGAACAATCAGTCAGTTAGTACAAGGCCAAGTTCATTGAGTTGTCTAGATTCACACCATACATGGTCTAGGAAGAGGACCTTAAAGTTAAAAATTTTGATAGGAGATTGAAGGGATTCATTCACAATAGGATAGTGACTTTATGTCTTTCGACATATACGGAAGTGGTAAAAAGGGACTTACTCATAAAGCAAAACTATGGGGACTTTTATAAGGGTTGAGAGAAGAAGAGTAAGGAGGTTAAAATTAAAAAAAAGACCACACCAATTGCCCCACAATAGAACTAAGATAAGAGGTAGAGAATGACACTGACCGCTTTAGCCCCAATGCAATTAACTAGGCATCAACTTTGTAGGTTAGTGTTTAAATTGTGGAGAAGTAGGTCATTATGCATAATTTTTACGCTAGTTCGCATCGGCCGCAGTTGTGTTCGAAGTTTCAACAATAGTACAAGGTGCCTTCGCATTTATACCAAAGACCTTAACAACAACGGTATTGGAGACCTTTGCCATACCCACAGCTATCGCAGCAATATCAGTGACCACCTCAACAATATCAGTGACTGCCTTAACAATTATAGCAATCAGCCCAATAGTACCAGGGTGCAACACCCCGACCCTCTAACACTCGAGTATTGGATGGCCTCGGGTGTTACCAGCAAATTTTTTGATTAAAATATATAATTGCACATGCTCTTATGATTGTAAACTTAAAGACCTAAGGATTTTAAGTTTTAGAAACTCATAAATAAATCAAACCTCATACGTTAGCAAATCAAACCATATTATAACACTTGTGGAAACCGGGCCATCGGATCCACCGTTCATTTGAACCTCGATACTCAATTGGATGGAATTCATGCTAAGATGCATTAAATAGAATGTTCAATTTAAACAATTAACCAAATGGAACACATAAGTTAGAACCCTAGAACTTGGGGATAGTGAGAAATCCAATTTATGAGGTGAAGTAGTGGTCTGTCATTCGAGTCAGTGCATATGGAAGAATTTTTATCAATCATGTTTCGAGCAAGAAACAAATGCATTCGATTTGGGAGATTATCTTATTCAAATATAATAGAGAAAGAGTACATTAAGAACAATCATTGTATTATTAATATTGAGTTCATTTACATCCTCGGGTGTCCCTTGATTCCGAGATAAATTATCTAGAATGCAAAAATTGACAAAGTTCAAGTGTCGAATCCGGATGTTAAATTCGGTAGCACTTCGTCTAGTGATTAGATCATCTCTTTAAGACAAATATCGTGCAGATCTGATCAGCTGATTTCTCTTTCTGAAACTTGAATAGAAGAAAAACTGGAGCCTGATCATTTTGGCAGCATTTTGATCTTTTATAATTACTGACTGCATGACAGTCTAGTTGAACGAACTCGCAAAACGACATGGTTTGCGCGGGTCCGCGCAAACTCCTAGCTTCCCTGCATTCCTACCTTCAGTCTTCTCCGCTGCTCTGCACTTCTTTCAAAATCTTCAATCCTCACAAATGGGGGAGGGGGTATTTATAGACCTCCACATGTGCGAAACCTCGATCTTGGTGTCAAGGGACCCACCTTTCATCGATTCTGATCATTCATGGACAACAAGTCTTGAAACCAGTTGCGCGACCCCGCACAACTGATGTTACTGGTTGCACGAACCCGCGCAATCAATATGGTTTGCGCGAACCTGTGCGAACCCCCTTAAAGATACTTTTTTAAGCTTCATCTTCTATTTCCTTCCATATTTTTCATATTTATCTTCTTATTTTCAATTCTTTCTTCTCTTTTTCATGCCTCAACAGAAGCCCCTTTGATTTTTTCTTTGTTTCTCAAGAAGTCAAAGAATCAGGATCAATCTTACTCTGAAAAGGGTTTGCGCGGACCCGCGCAACCGGCGCCCGTGCACTGTACTCGACCACACACACTATAAATACCTGGAACTTTACTCTTTCTTCACTTGCTTCAGCTTGTAACGAACCTTTGCCTCTCCGCCGAATCCCTGCGCAACCACTTTTGCTTGCCCGAACTTACGCAACAGGTCTCCTATTCGCGCAAGGCTTTCGCCCATTGCGCTGCCTCGCGCAAAGGACTTTGGTTGCGCGAGCCCGCACAACTAGGATTTAGAATTATTTTTTTAGTCCAATCTTGAACTTTTCTTCTTCAAATACCCTTAAGTCTTTAATCCTTTTCCACCATGGTGAACATTAAGCAAACTTTTCGTGCCGTTGATCCACCTACTGCATAGCCCTCTCACCAAGATTTGCCAAACCCATCTTCTTTTCATCCTCCTCCCTCTTCTGATAAGTCACAACCAAAGCGCATAAAAATCATCGCCCGTCATCCTACTTACTTCAAGGAGCCCGTGCTCCCAACCTTTGATTTTACTAATCGCATTTCTTCACTACCATCTCCTATTCATCAGGCAATTTCAATGGGAGAACGACCCCCGAAGCATTGTCGTGAATACAACTGGGACGAGTGGCTGAAATCGACCGCCAATATTCATACCGAAAACCAAATACCTCCACTCGAGAGGATACACCTCCCGCCTCTTGATTAAAGAAAACTCGCCGTAATAAGGCTAAAGAATTTGAAGAGAAGATTAAGGAGCATAACAAAAAGAAGCTCCAAAACTCGTGTGAGATGGTCAGAGTGATTGAGGGCATCATGAAGTTCGACAACCCACACTCGGAGGGTATGACCGTGATTCCCCTCAGTCTTCATCGTCATCAATCCATGCTTGACTGCGAGCCAAGAGATCATATGGATGGGGAGAGACTAATGTATACTTCTTCCTGGACATTGAAAGAACCGCGCATTCTCGAAGGGATCTTGCTAGTGCACAAGTCGCGGCAACGCATCGGCGAGGTCTACCCAATGAATTTCCTCGTCCCTTCACATAATCCCCATAACCTATTCCCCACATACTTCTATGAGACGGTCCAACAGCATTTCTGAGACTGAGTCGCTTTGGGGGTCGAGGAATTTTGGACGAGGGATCTCTTAACTTCGAGCCGTTATTACTCAGATTGGGCAGAAGCTATCTTAAACAAACATACGAAGATGCTTGTCAAGATAGGCTTGTATAATGCCATAGAAGTTACGTCCCAATACTTCTACAAAGAGCTGACTGTGATAAAAGGCTTTCTCGACTACTGGTCTCCCACCACCAATTCTTTTCATTTGCCAGTGGGTGAGATGAGCATCATGCTCTGGGATCTCCACCGAATCACGGGCCTTCCACTAACAGGAAAATTTTACTATGAGTTTGTGTAACGACCCGAATCTTCAGGACCCGAGTATATGACCCGTGTCCCAAAAACCCGAGTGTTAACCTTAAAGGATGGTCAAATTCGAGAGCACACTTTTTTTCTTCTATCAGAGTAAGCAGATGAGCGTAGTGTGGACAAATCGACATAAAGGAAAATTTCATTATTATTCAAATATACAAGAAGCTGACCATAATGACTTATACAAACCAATGTCTCTGAATTTAACAAGTACGAGATTTACAAGAATTTAATACATGAAGAATAGCAGAAAACATATAAATATAAGCCGCAAGATCGCGCAGCTCCTCCAGGCAATTACGGCCATGCATCCCTGGCGATCGTACCCTGCTCCTCATCAAATCTGAACATGCACATCACTAAAGCCACCTGTACTACCTGTACGGTTGTATATTTGATGGATGAGTGGCCAACTCAGTGTGAATTCCCCTCAAGATTACACACCACCACATTAGGTAAGCATAGTTATGAAACAAGCATACAAAACAATACATGATACAGGTCTTATTAGATGCATGGATGCGTGAATGCAATCATTGCCCCGGGGATGCTCATCCGTGTGGACAGTGGGCCGTCACCCATGCAATCATCGAACCTAGGAAACATCAATCAGTCGGAATCATCGAACCTGGGAAACATCATCCAGTCGAAAAAATGCGTGCCATGTATGTATAATTAGCCAAGTCATTATTAGTCCATTTACAACCAGCCAATTTAGATAAGCTCAAAGGTCACTACGGGGAGTACATGGCCCAGCGTAAGCCGACAGCTCGGGCATAGGTCCCATACCACCATCCCCGGCTCATGAGACTACCATCTTAGGATGTTTAATGGAAACCCATCGACTAGTGGCCAATCATGTTACAGTATATGGGGCTTACCATCGCATGGTTGCACAGTATAAAAACATCGAACCCATGTAAGGAAAATGTCAGATAAAACCATATAGGACGAGTATCAAAATATGCCACATAGGGCGATTATCAAAATATGTCACATAGGACGAATATCAAAACCATACGATAAAGACCATCCTTAAAAACCATTAGGCACAACAACCCTGAATGGTAGGCCCACATCAATGATCCATCTAGACCACCACTCAATAACCACCAAGTCGAAGGTCCATTACAATCACAACTAGTCAAGTTACATCCCAAGTATGGGTGTACATTCATATGTGGGAATTTCCCACTAATGTACCAGTTTAAGTTCCATAAGCACTCCACAAAATTAAATCCACAAGCATGAACAATTAACAGAATAATCATAAAGCATGTAATACAGTAATTCAATCTTCACCAGCTAACACATGTGATTATAAAGGGAGATATCAATTATGAATTTAAATAAAAACTATAACTTAAGCTAATGAGAAGATGAAAAGCTCAAGGGGAAGAATCATCACCTTATACTTTAAATCGCCTTTTAGCGTCGCTAAGTGCTTGCGCTCTTAGGATCGTATCCTATCACAAGTTATGAAATTGTACAATTAGATTCGAGTTCCATACACTCATGGCCTAAGGCTTGAATTGCTTGTTCTTAGGATTCGATGTATAATTAAGATTTCATCATGGAGTTTAGGTTTAGATTATAGAGTTTGAACTTTATTTTGTGTAGCCATTTATCAAAGGGAGTAGTAAATGAATATGAATAACCAATTAAATTAGTTATTGATTTAGGAATATCAACAATAGCTACTAATATATTAAATTACCTAACAACAACCCCTGATGGATCATATTGCTAATAATTTCAAAAATAATTAGTAATATTAACAATATTCTTAACATTTAGCCCATGTGGCACTAATAGTCATTTTTTATGAAAAAATAAATAGCATGGTCTAGCGTTAATAATAATATTTTAAGGATGACTAGGTAAAATACTAATATTTTAATAGTGAAGATTTTATATGAAACAACTAGTACTCATATGAATAACTTTCTAATGGTCAATCATATCTAATCTTTGTAATCCCAGAGATGGTAGTAACAATAGCAACGATAATTAATATAAATTGAAAGAGAAACATGGGCTCACCTTGTCGACTCAGTTCGAGTCGAGTTGACTCGGTAGCAACACACCACCCCACCTATCTCTTTCTTCTTTTTCTCTCTCTCTTTTGTTTCTCTCTTCTTTCTTTTCCCATTTTCCTTTCTCACTCTCTTTCCTGCTCTCTTTCACTAGCCAACCGCGGCAGGTCCTGCCCCAACCTGAACCGAGTCAGCGATTCAGTTCGCTGTACATCAGCGTGGTGCAGCCGCACACCCCTCCTCTCTTTCTTCTTTCCTTTTCTCCTTTCTCCTTCCTTCTCCTATTGTTGGACTAGGCCAAGCCTATACCCTGCTGAACCTGAACTCAGTTCAGACTCACCAACGAGTCGAACTTAGCTCGGTTTGAGTTGAGTCAGTGCAGCAATGCACACTCGCCCTCCCTGTCTCCTCTCTTCTCCTTCTGTCACTCTTTCCCTGGCCTTTTTCGAAGCCAAGACGCAAGCCACACCAGTCCAATTTGGACTGCCCATGGCCACCACTCAACGGCAGGTGCAGCACAGCCCGAGTCAAGCTCACCTCCCGCTCTCTACTTCTCTCTCTCAGTTCTTCCATTTCTTTCTTCTTCTTCTTCTTCTTTCTTCTTTTTCCTTTCTCCTTCTGCAGGTCCAGTGGAGTTACTGGACCACCGCATTCGACCCGAATCGACTCGGTATGGTGCGGCTCAAATGAGGAAGAAGGAGATGCTCCAATGGCAGGTCTCTTTCTGATGATTCTTTCTCCATTCCGACAGCACGAGAGGATTTCTAGGGGCGTAGTGGAGCTTGGGGGACAGTCAGAGTGGAGCTCCAACGACGTCTTCTTGGTGGGTTCGAAGGTTGGAGGGAAACAGCCGGTTTTTGGTCGTGGCTGCGAAAATGGAAGGTGAGCTGCTGTTCATCGATCTGCACCCCTTATATGCTTGCCCTAATCCTTCCTGAACCGTTGGATCAATAGCAAGCGGTCCGGATTTCTCTGGCCAAAACCACTTTCGAATATGGTGGGCAAAACCGAAACCGGTCACGGTTTCTCTTGGAAACCCTAAGCAAGATAGATGGCTGAGATTTTTCCCAGACGAACGGTCGGGATATGCTGAAATAAAGGGTTGGGATTGGAGGACTTCTCCTCACACGGATTACTCTGCTGGCGAGCAGATAGTTTCCATTTTCAGAAATTAGTGTTTGTAGGGCTCTTTTGCGCCACGAAATGTGTGCCTTAACAGACATGAAAACCTATTATGAAAGCTGCGTGTTGGTCGAGCACACGACCTGAGTCAGATGGACGGTTCAGATCAGTCCAAGGAAACCTCATGGTGGGCCACTAATCAAACTCACGGACGCTCGTCCGCCGTTGGAAGTGAAGAGAGAGAGAGAGATTCTCTCCGTTTGCGGAAAGTCACGGGTCAGACCCGTCTGACCGAGCTCCATGGTCCCGTGCACTGCGTGTACACACGTCCCATGCACGCACATCATATGAGTGGGGTCCACAGTGATGTTTGTGATAAATCCACCCCGTCCATTATGTTTTATGGCTTAATTGGGCCATCTAGACCGGAGATGAGGTAGATCCAATGCTCAGGTGGGTCGTGTTAATTGAACAAGGATTTATAAGTGTTTTTAGTGACGATCCGATGGCCGGATATTCCCGAGATCGAACGTCAACGGTTAAAAGGGTCCTATTGGTTGTTCGTATGCCTTTTGTAATGAATGGCTACCCAGAGACTAATATTAATACAAATTTTTATTATTTTTATATGTTGCTTAGAATTACAACATTTAAAATATCATTCACACACACACACACACACATATATATATACACACACATAAACCCTAATATCAACATACTTCTACATACATGCTACTAATCACATATCTATTAATATATAATTCATCACATTATAAATAAACATATGTATGCATGAATTAAAATCATATTTGTATTGAGTAATATTGTTGGATGATATAAAATTTTATTACAATTTCTAATAATCTTTTGTATACATTTTTCTAAAGGATATTTAATACTACATAAATATTTATAGTTCAATTATATAATGTAGAATTATTATTCCTCATGTTTATTTAATATAACATTATTTTCACAATATCTCATGTACATTAATTACATACATGTCACTCCATTACGATACATTTTCATATATTATTTATTTTGTATAAAATTATCAAAATATGTCCATAACCTTTTTAATCCATGTTTGTGTAAAATTTATAATATAATGAATAGATAAAATAATACACTTAGTATATACATTATTTGACTACTGGGTGGTTTGATATGTGGATAGGGATCACCTTCGATGGTCAAATTTAATACTAGGATGTACCTGAATGTTCACCAAGCTAGGTTTATATTTATTTCCAAATTTGGTTACATGGTAACACGCGAGTACTGAAAAGTACGGGGTGTTACAGTTTGTCCCGTCTAACAAGGAGTCGGCGTTCATTTCTTCACCTGACCGGAAGCCTTCCATCTCAAAAACCACCATTGAACTTTTCAAGAAATGTCGAAATTTCTGAATATTCACAAGATTTCTCCTTTGCAATGGCTCGCATAATTTTCTAGAGCCCTCAAGTAATTTTAAGTCCATAAATCAATTGTTTTCTTCAATTGCACCCTTTTCTCACTTATCTTTTACTCTTCCTACAGATTCCGCAATTGTCATTCTAAAGAGTTAACGGAGCTTCATGCCAACATCAAAGAGCGGGCAGAGTATAGTCTATATGGGGAGCTTGTGGCCTTCTTGGCTTATTGGCTAAGTATCGTGGTACTCCCGAGTTCGAAATGGGCAGATGTTATTTGCCCCACAGTCTTTGCTGTTGCTGGCGCTTTGTTGGAAGGCCAAAAACATTCACTTGCACCTCTAGTTTTATGCTCTATTTATAGAGCCCTCGGAGAGATAGCCACACATGTGAAAAACTCTACCATTGGAGCTTCTTCAACATATACTCCATGACATTATATTACTAGCTGGATGGGGGTCTACTTTCCTTGGACTTTTGAAGCCCCAAAGAAGGCATACATTCATCCTTTGCATCTTCCACTCTGGTTCTTTCAGCAAAGGGCTATGGCAAAACGATCATTCAACTGGGTAGCCAACAAGATTCGGGACACTAATCAGATTGACTTCTTTCAATTTCGCCTTTATCGCTACATCGAAGATACTGATATGGTCGACACCGCGACACTCACTGTAGGGGAAAGGGCATTCTTTCTTTCCATACGCTCTTACAGCTTGCCACTGCGGGAAGGAACAAAGTTTTGGAGAGAGCCGTACTATCCCAGTCATTTTGCTCGTTAGTTCGGTTTTGACCAGGCTATTCCAGAGGACTGTGGATTAGTTACCAAAAGAATGCGTTGTTACGACACCGGTCCTTATAAATTGGGTCATGGTATGGAAACAGCTACTAGGCGGTCGTGTTGATTCCACCTTCGTAATCCCAGGTTGTGATCGTATGTCCGTGCTTCTTATAGCTGGATGCGATGATGGGACCACCAATCATATTTGGTCAACAACCGTTTGCCAGTAGATGAACCCATCTGGCTTCCTCCGCCCAGGCTAAGAGGTAAGAAAATCAAAGATGGAATTGGCTATATTCCGAAGAAGAGTTGCGCACCTTTTCACGGCCAGATTTACAGAAGAATATCTTTAGATGATCCAATCCGTGAAAAGAAGGCTATCAATACCTTGGAAGGCTAGATTGCTCATGGGGTTCTTGCGGATTTCAAACAAGTCCCTCGTGACTTCACTAGTTTGGCTGCAAATGATGTTGAAGGAACATCTTCTCCCATTCCGACAGACATCACTACAACTCAAGATGAACCGGTTCCTCCTTCATAGCCTACTCCTCCTAGCTCATCTTTTCCTATGATTAGGTCTTGAGCACACTTGCAAGCGTTACCATTTTTTCCCCAAGAAGGGAGTAACCAGGCTTCTCCATCCCCTTCGATTCCAGTTAACAAAGACTCTCAACCAGAAGGTAGTCAAGCTCCTTCTTCTAAAGGGAAACAGGTTATGATTGAGGAAGTCGACGAAGAAGACTTAGGGGATGAAAGTTCAGCCTCTTCATCGGCAGGTACCGCTTCTGTCGAATACAAAGATGATGAAGACGGTAAAAATGATGATGATTTCGAAGAAGGAGAAGTTGACATCGATGGAGAGGAAGATGTTATTGCAGAAGGTACTGACAAAGAGCATCTCCCATCGATCTCTGAGACTCTTCCTAACGTTAGTATTCCTACAAAGTATCCTGTAATAATAGAGGAGGAAGAAGATGAGCCCTTAGATTACGGAGAATATGGATATTCACCAAGTAAGGAATTTTTTTTTTTAACTCCATAATATATATATATATATATATATATATATATATATATATATATATATATATATATATATATATATATATATGCGTTTTGCAATAGTTATCTCATTATTATTGTTATATCTTTATTTCAGGTGCTCATATTGTTAATGCTAGTACGGATGATACTCCTCCCGTGGATCTTCCTTCGACTGCACCAGTGATTTCACCAAGGGCTCCTCTGGTTCCTTTGGTGGCACCAAAAGTGGTGGCTCGTAAAATTATTTTTCAAGTGGAGACCACTGATCTACCAACTCTAACTACTAGAGATTCAAGCACGGAGACCAGAGCGCCTTCTTTTGTCGATATATTAGGAGCTGGTCCTTCTTCGGTCCAGGAAGTTCCACCTCCTGTCAGTCGTACTTTTGCAGCGTGTGTGTGTGTGTGTATATTGGTTACTTTATCGAAATTTCTGCATCTTCTAGCCTTGTTATCATTATCCTAACTTCTTTCCTTCTTTATATTACAGGAACTCTTCGTTGTAGTGGTGCAACAAGCTCCGAATCTATAGCCACTGCATCTGAACTATTATCTTTTGTGAAGATTCTTACACACAAAATGCTTTTGATGAAGAATTCTATGTCGACAATAGTTCATATTTTCAAGGATCCTGAGCAATGGTCCAATTTGGACATCGCCATCGAAATCCTGGAAAGTACTGTAAGGATGGTGAAGATCAACATTTTCGCCATACGTGACTCTTTTTTCAGATTCTGTGATTCAATAATTTCTCTAACATCAGCGAAAAATATCACCATCACCGTGTACTTTGGTTGGGGCGACCTTGTTTTGGATGGCGTCCTGTAGGATCCGAGATTCTTTAGCGTTAGCATATTTCTGAGATCTATTAAATAGTTCAGCCATTGTTGTAGGAGGATTTTGGTCCAGCGAGAAGAGGAATGATTTATCCCTTAACCCGCTCATAATAGCATTGAGGGTGACCTCTTCTGAATGCTTACGGACCTATAGGACTTCCAAGTTGAAGCGCTTGATGTAATCTTTCAGGAGCTCTCCATCCTCTGAATGACGTAAAAGAGGTGGGTTGATGCTTTGAGCCTTTTCTTGCCTCCGATGAAGTTCGTGACGAAATTCTGGCTGAGTTGAGAAAACGAACTGATGGAGTTCGGCTTTAACTGCTTGAACCACAGACGGGCAACATCGGCCAAAGTCAAGGAGAAAGCTCAGCACATGATCGCATCAAAGACATTGTGGAGTTCCATGTAGATTTTGAAGGACTCCATATGTTTTGGACAGGTCAGTTTTCCCTGAGAAGGGAGTGATCTGGGGTAGCCGAAACCTGTCTGGCAATTTTGCCCACATGATGTCGGCGGTAAATGGAGATTCGGTCTCTTCCACAACGGTTTGTGTAGGCACGTTAGCTTGGACGGTTTGCTGTATGTTCCCAATCTGATCTCGCAGACTTTCTAGCTCGACTTTCCATGGTTCCCTACTTTCAGTAGTAACTTTGGCTAGAGCTTTACCGCACCTCTTCCGATCTAACGGCGCAGGTCGAAGGCAGGTAAAGGTACAGTTCCAGAGACATGGGATGGGACATTTACGGTTGGGGTATGTTGCCGGCTCTATTGGGGGGCGACGTGTACGCAGGAGGGCCGAGAAAGATTATTGCTCAATTGCCGGTTCCTTCCGTTGGTCTCCTACACGTGTTGGGATTGCAATTGGTCCAGTGGCTGTTTCATGTAGCTCATATCCGCCCTTATATCTTCGACTTCCTTTTCGAGGTTGTTCAGTCGGCCATTCTTTGCGTGAGTTCGCTGACCGTGTCTGTCGAAACCAGAATTGGCCTGAAGATGTAAGGAAACTTAGTGGCTTTCCTGCAGCTCAGGTTGTTCTGGTTGCTCAAAGGGTTGTAGGATGCGATCAGGCGCAGGTAGAGTCGTGATCGGAATTGACACTGGAGGGGATTGAGCCTTCTTCTTTCCCCTTTCCATTGCAAATTATCTGGAGTATTTTTTGGTAGAGCAGGAACGGCTTTAAAACGTCGTTTCCCACAAACGACATCAAACTGTTGATGTAGTTTTGTAATGCCCCGGTTTTTGAAACCCTAGTATATGACTCATTTTCCAAAAACTCGAGTGTTAGCCTTTAAAATTCAATGTAAATTTAAACTGCTTTGTCATAAATCAGAGTTAGCAGCAACGTAGCTAGAGTAAACCATGCATTGTATGAAAACATTTCAAACACCATAAGCAATGCCCATACAAGACTTGTATAATCCCAAATAACAAAGTTCATTAGATAAAGATAGAAATCTAATTTCTAATGATGAAGCTCAACATGGGCCGTAGGTGAAAAGTCCGAGCTATATGTCCTAGAGGGGGGTGAATAGGACTACCAAATTAAAAAAATAACAGCGAAATTAAATAAATTAAATACAGATAACAATAGATAATCCCACAATGTTGAATCTAAGGACAACCTCATAAGAATGAGTATTGAGAGGTTGATACAAATGTTGTTCTGAGGACAACCTTACACCATAAAAACCAAGGGTTTATGGCAAGACAACCTTACTAGAACGGTTTGTGTATTAAAAACTCAAACTGTTATAGAGGAATAAAGAAATAAATAGCAAGAAGGGAAATCTAAGCTATTAGAACATTCCCACACATCCACATAAGGATTACAACATTCTCCACAAATGTAATGTAACAGCCCGGATTTTTTCCAACCTGGAATTAGACGTCCTTAGGCGATGAGTCAAACCTAACACCGGTTTAACTTCTCAAACACTCGATTAAAGCCTCAAATCCCTTTTTAAACCATTTTCTTCACAAATCCCACCCTTCACCACCTTGATCTTTCAATTTTTCTAAGTACTCTCACCCTAGACACTATCTTAAACTAGCTAAGTAGTATAACTTGGATCACTTTATATACAAACTACAAAGGCCCAGGTACCACCTTAGACAGAAATTACTCAGGACTAAATCCTTTAGAAATTAGGCAAGAATTAGCCAGTGTTAAACTAGAGTACCTGTGAAATTAGCACCAATCACTTTAAATACGATCTGCAAGACCCAAAACTTGTAGAATCATTGACGCTAGGGTACCCTAAAATCTAGGATCAATCTCATTACCCGACTGCTCTCGGGAGCACATCGAAACTCCGTATCAGATCTGGACCGCACGTCGGAAGTTCGATTAACACGAAGTTAAGGAATTAGGACCACCTTGCTGGGCTTGACAACCATCTCGAAAATCAAATCCAGATTGTGTCCCAGCGCTATTCGCTTTAGCTTAGAGTGAAGAGTATGAGAAATATGAAATTAATTCAAAATAAAATATCTTGAATAGTAATCTGGCACCACTCGCTTGCGGATCAGTATTAAGCAACCAGACCGTCAGAATCAGACCAAATTACACCCTCGGATCAGGAGAAATTTCATACACATTTACATGTACTCGGAATCTCCGATCGAGATCCGCTGACCGTTGAACTGAAACTGGTTCGCCACGCGTGATCTGGAAATTCCACTGAAACAAAAACTTAACTAAACAAAAACTTAACTAAATGTAGATCCAGCGTTAGTGAGCTTAAGTTCGACCTTTGGCTCAAGGAGGCCTGCTAGAAGTCCTCCGTTGAGCTGAAACTGACCCGTTTTGGTTATAACCTAAGTATACTTTGACCTGGAGTCTATTTCGGTGAGTTTTTAGACTATATAAGGACCTTAAACCCTCTCTCATTGCAGCCATACGAATTTGAGAGAAACCCTAGAGAGAGAAGAGAGAAAAGAGAGAGAAAGTGTGGAAGCAGTGGGAGATTCTCCCTGCCACTCTTCCCTGCCGCTCCACCAGCTCCACCGCTCCGTTCTAATCATTTTTCCGGCGATTTCAGCTCCGTTTCTAGGTAAGGAACCCTAACCCTAATCTGATTTGGGGCTTGGGTGGTTGTAGGTTATGAAATAGCTAACCTATTTCGTTCTATAGGTTGCCAAACTGCCGAATACAGAAGCTTAGCAAACCTATTGGATTCGTTACGATTCTACGATAAAAGGTGCGGACTTTAGGTGTATAGGTTATGGTTTTCAATGCTTTCAATGTCAGATAATGATAGATTCATGATCTGCATGCAATTGTACATGTACAAAGTGCTGTCTGTTTTACGTTTCGATTAAAGATGAAAAATATGGAATTCTACATACTCTAGGTATTTGTAGAAAGTACCGTATACGTACAAATTTTGGAAATGTGTTTGACATGATTAATTGTTGTATGAATATATTATATGTGGATAAATTACTTGTTTGGCGAAAGGACTCGCCCTAATGCATGTTTTACTTATATACACTATGTATGTTGATATTGTGTATTCTAGAAAATACCGTATACGTATAAATTTTGGAGATGTATTTGCCATGATTATTTGCTGTATGAATATATTATATATGGATAAAATACTTGCTTGGCGAAAGGATAGCCCTAATACATGTTTTGCTAACATACACCATGTATGTTGTAATAGTGTATTCTAAGTGTTTGTGAAAATGACCGAATGAGTAAAGAATTCTCATTCGTGCTCGCCATGACTAATTGTCATGGATATATGATTGTTGTATTGGCGATCCCCCTTTGACGAAAGGATTTGTCCTAAATCACGCCACGACCAATATTCACTACTAATATTAAAATGTGTGGCCCAAGTGTTTGTGGAAATGACTGAATGAATATGGAACTTAGATTCCTGCTTGCCATGACTATCCGTCGTGGGTGTACGCGTGTTATGATTGGGGCAACTCCCTAGTGAAAGGATTTGGCCTAATGCCTATGTGATCAACATATGTCATGTATGTTGATATATGTATTTTTAAAGTGTTTGTTGAAATGTTTGAATGAGTAGTAGTTAGCAAATTGTAATGTATAAGGGTGTTGAGATATGATTCTCAAACTCTTTTAACTATGTGTATGATTTCCTTGGATAGCTGTGTGATTAGGAATTGAATATATACAAACTCATACTTGTGTGTGCTTCATAACATGCTCAACTACTTTTATGATTTTTCTATGTAATGCATATGCTTAAATTCATGTTTACGTTGTATGATCCGTCATGGGTGATGGGGGAGTGGAGCAACGAGTGCATGCAACAACCCTGACAGCCCTAAACGGATAATACCAGACTTTGATTGTATGATTTGAATCTTGATTCATTACTGCTTAAACTATCTGCAATTGAATGTGATTGGGGCTATGATTATAGTCCAGGCAATCGGTAACAAAAATGAATGCGTGGCTGAGATTCATTTGCCACGTGAGATGTGTTCGACGAACCCGAGTCGTACTCCGGTTGACGATAGTGGTTGGCCACACGAAGTGCTTATGCGCTTCATATCGTTCAACTTGTTATGCACTTGAGCTAGCCGAGCTCGTCAAGTAACCCGATCTGTCTTGTGTATGTTCACCATGTTTGGACGCCTCTGCTTGAACCTAGGGTACCAAACTTACCAATGAAATCCCTTTTAACCAACCATGGTACCTCGATCCACTAAGACTCATGAGTCGGGCATGGTGGTATGGGACACCGTGGTCGAGCTGTCGGCCTACGCTGGGGTTACATGCCTCCCCGTAGTGACCAGTGAGCAACCAGACTCGTGAGCCGATTATGGTGGTATAGGACACTATATTCGAGCTGTCGACACCTACGGCAAGAGCCGAATACGGTGAGACCTGTATTCGTGCTAACGGGCGACGAGTCCTCCGTACTGTCTTCGAGTATACTCTAAGGTCTGTGATTGGCGACGAGCCCTTCACAGCAACTAGAGCATGAGTTGAGCCGAGTACGGTGAGATCTGTATTCGAGCTAACGGCCAGCGATTGAGCTGAGTACGGTGAGACCTGTATTCGAGCTGACGGTCAGCAATTGAGCCGCATACGGTGAGATCTGTATCCGTGCTGACGGGTGACGAGCCCTTTGTGATGCCTTTGCTATGCCTCTCAATCCATAATATCGTATGAGACTAACTAGGAGTGACGACCCTAGAATGGATCATGTTTGGGAATGATACAAGGGAGGTACCTTAGTTTCCCAATACTGCTGTTTGAAATGGACTAATAACAACTCGATAATCATGCTCATCATGCATTGCATATGCCTGGTAGATGTGGAGCACTGAGGGATGAACGCATTCGCGAACGTAAGATGGTGTCGCATGAGGGTGGTTTGGCAAGGGCATACATCATGTCATTCATACTTGCATTAATAAGAGTAGTTATAATTGTTTGATTATACTGCTTTATCATTACTGCTTGACTGAGTTGATAACATGTTAAGCTATGATTTATTGTTCCACTGAGTTGATCACTCACTCCCACGTTACGGGACGGTGTTGTACACACCAACCAGATTTGTTGAGTTTCAGGTGATGGCAATGCTTATGAAGCAGAGCCGGACTACTATGATGTGGAGGAGGAGTTCTCCTACTTGTAGCTCTCTGACAGGTTTATGAAGACCTGTTATTGTATTGATGGGGCTATGGTACTTGGGATAGAAGATATTACACTTACACATTTGGTATATTTTAGAAATGTACTTGAAATTTATTAACCTGGTAATGTTATCACACTCTGAAGACTCACCACAGTTTTTTTATATTTTATATATCTATCACAGTCTTCCGCTTGCAATTTAACTGTCTCTGGAGTATGATATGTTGTTTTGGCTGAATCTCACTCATGTTCAATACACTAATGCAGACAACATTTAATCATCATTATCTATGTTGCATAAGTGATGTTCTGGAAACTCGGGTGTTGAGTTATGCTCGACCCCCTATTTTTCGGGATGTTACATGTAAAAAGGGAAATTACAATCATCCACACAAATAAATAAACAATCAAACCACAAGACACAAAGAATTATAGTGGTTCGCTTGTGTGTACACCAACTATTTAGAAAAACAGTCACACAATTACTCCACTCCTAATATCCTCACACAGTGGATATTAGCGTTCATTATGAAAATAGGCTTTTCCAGGTTCACCTAAAATCCTCACAATTGTGTCTTTCAAGTAGGCTTACACAATTCAAAAACCTCACACTCTGAGTTTTCTAGATCACCTCAGATAAACCAAAACAGAGATTTTTCTGGTACAATCTCAAAAACGAAAATAAAATTTTACAATAATGTAAAATACCTAGATATTCTCTTTTTTATGATGCCCAGAAGAACCAAATCGGTGTAGAATTTCAATGTCCAAAATCACTTATGAAATGGTTCTAGGTTCTAAATTGATTTTAAATTAAATCAAGTTAGGCTAGCTCTTTTTTATTTTGATTCCAAGAAAAGGGCAATCTCAATCCCTTCTTCAAATATGATTGGAATAAAGAATACAAAATTAAATATAATAAAGCTAAATTAAGAGAATATTAAATGAGCACAATATAGCTTAAAAAGAACACTAACTTATCTCTCAGAGTGACGAATTGAATTAGCTTGAATTAAATGAAAAACTCTGAAATTCGTGCTCTATTTATAAGTGAAGAAATTGCGTTCACGACTGGTCGTAGGACCAACAAAATTTTGAAATTTTGAGCGCGATCGGATAAAGCCGTTCTACGACTGGTCGTAAGCCCTTCACTATCGATCGAGGGACCTTTACGACTGGTCGTGTGGAACCAGATTTAGTTGTTGGACTTTGAGTCGTGGCTGCAGGACTAGTCGAGAACGAGTCAAGCACTGTTCATACGACCGGTCGAGCAATCTCCAGGACTAGTCGTGGTTTAACAAAAAATTTTAAAAATTTGCAATAACCTTAGGACTGGTCGAGCCAGTGCTAGGACTAGTTGAACAGAGTCCAGGTCTAGTTGAGAAACAGTCTATTCACTTATAAAATGAGTTAATTAAATTATGTATTCAAAATGACCTACCCTAAGGTCAATCTAAGGTCATTCATACCTTATCCATGATGTATGAACATTGAAACTTCTTTTCCTTTGGTTGATAGATGATCTTCGAAGTTCACAAAGCTTGAGGTCTTGACATATATAGAAGCTTGAACTTGAGATCTTTTGAAGCTTGAATTTGTAGTTACATTGAAGCTTGAGCTTGAGGTACTTGAGTTATACTTCACCTTGAGTCTTGAGTACTTGATCTTGCATTAGAAGTTCTTGAAGTAAAGACCATTGTCCTTGTACATGATTTGCATTGTCTTGAATATGTAGATCTATTACATAAGACACATATTCCAAGAGGTTTTGACACTACAAAATTTGACAATTATAGGGCCTAAAAACCATAGCACTTACAATCTCCCCCTTTGTCAAATTTGTAACAAAACATACTCCATTCAAACATAAGCATTATATGCACAAAGAATCATGCACCAATTATAACAAGAAACCAGTTATAACCTGGTTAAAGAATTATGCACCAGTTATAACAAGAAAGCAAGCATTTTGCTATTGCTAGTACTCCCCCTTACTCCTATCCATCCCTCCATCCACAATCCACATGCCTTAAAACACAAACACCATATATCAAGCATGTCAAAATTCTCCCCCTTTTGTCACAATATGACAAAGGAAGAACCCAATATGAGAAACAGGATGTAGATAAACAAAGAATAAGACGAGCAATGAGGAATAAAGGAGCAAGATATGAAAATTCATAAGCAAGTAATGTTCAAGCATCATCTAAGTTCAACCAAAGTCAATCTCACAAACCGAAAGGAAACAAAGTATCATAAGAGTTATTACAATCCATATACAAAAATACTAATCAGATCCTGAAGAGGGAGCAGGAATAGATGGATCAATCTGATGTAAATCCTTATTAATGCGCCTCATATATTTATGTATATAAGCAAATTGAGAATCCTGGGTTACACGAATTTGAGCCACCTGTTCCTCAAGAGAATGCAACCTCTCAGAGAAATCAGAAGGCTGATAATTAAGGTCAGCCTCAGAATCTGATTCGATCTCATCAAAGATATCGTCCATGTTAATATCTTCTGGAGGTAAATCGCCTTCTTCTTCATCTACTGCTTTAGTTCCACCAACACCCACATTGACTTGACCTGCGGCCAGCCTCAAAGTCATCTTGTTTATATTTGAGTTGTTGAAGATTAGGTGTTGAATAGGAGCCTCTTCAACAGGCATAGAAACTAACATATGAGTGGCTAACACAGTCATAAGATATGTAAAAGGGATACCACTATGTTCAGGATGGAGACGGAATTGTATGATGGAATGACAGATTAAAGAAGGAAGACATATAAATGTACCAGAGATGATGGAATGCAGAATCCGAACCATGAAGAGGTGAGTTCAGTTTTGTTACCAGAACGTGGATAAAGATTTGAAATAAATATCTTGTGAAAGACTCTGTATTTGGGTAACAAATACTTTGAAGCAAGCGTATTCCCATTTTGACTCCATTGCGCATTTATATTACACAATGCTATAGTAAGCACACGTTTTTCTGATTCAGATGGTTTAGCAACTAAAGAGGTAATTGAAATACCTTCATTATTGATAGGTATGTCCATTAGAGCAGAAATCATATGTCAGTCTATTTCAAATGGACCTTCTCTAGCTGCAATAATAAATGTTAAATTTTCAGTTGAAAAATTAGAAATACATGCAAACATAGCTTGCGCAATAGACCGATATGCGGGCCCACCCCAATGTAGAATGTTAGCCCATCCTACAGATGGAGAAGAAGGAGTTCAAACGGAGCTATATGTTCAACATGAACAGGTGGTTCAACTATAACATTGCGAAACCTTAAATCCAGCACATAGGAGGAATCATCTTCGGGTGACCGAAGGTGGCGCCGTGTGATAGGTGTCGATCTAGATGTTGAAGGACCACAGGAAGTTTTCTTTTTGCCTTTACCTTTCATTTGCAACTAGGAAAACAAGGAATCAAAAAGTTACAAAAGAAGTAGAGTGAGTTTTCTCAAAATCAGATTTTAGAGAAGAAAACCCCAAAAACCTCAATGAAAAAAGAAATAAATTACTCCAAAGATGAAAAAGAAGTGATAAGTACTTGAATCTAAAAGGAAAATAGAAATGAAGCACTAACCTTAAAGATTTAAGAAGATGGGTTCGACCGGTCGTGCTAAGACCCGTTGGAGAAGAAGCCCCAAATAGAAGAAAAAGGGATTTTCCCCCAAACAAAGGTCAAACCCATGCTACACGACTAGTCGAGTATGTACTCGACTGGTCGTGCACAGCAAAAAATATGCATTTTTCACATAATTTAAAATTCTAATCATTTAAAATAACAAATATATACAATATGATACATGAATGCATAAATAATCAATTCAAATTGCACATACCAAGATCAAATTTCAATTTATTAAATTGCTTTTGTCAAGCGATTTAGTGAAAATGTCATACCAAGTAATTGTCTTTTCTTCCACTAATTCATGATGTAGTGATATCTAATGTCAATGTGCTTGGTTTGTAAATGCTGGATTGGATTTTTAGATATATTAATTGCATTGAAATTATCACAATATAAAACCATAGAATCCTGTGCAATTCCGTAATCGCTTAACATTCTTTTCATCCATACAAGCTGAGTACATGCATTTTCAGTTGCAATGTATTCAGCCTCAGCGGTAAAAGAGCGATACAGAACTTTGTTTCTTACTTTGTCAAGAAACTAAACAGTTCCCAACATAAAAACAACCACCACTGGTTGATTTCCTATCATCAACGTTACCAGCCCAATCAGCATCAGAGTAACCAGTTAATTGCACACTAGTATCATGTGGATACCAAAGACCCAGATTAGATGAACTTGCGACATATCGCATAATGTGGTTAACAGCAGTTAAATGTGACTCTTTAGGGTCAGATTGATATCTAGCGCAAATTCCTACGCTAAATGCAATATTAGGTTGACTCGCAGTTAAATATAGCAAACTACCTATCATACTGCGATACAATTTAGGATCAACTCTCTTACCTATAGAGTCCTTTGAGAGTTTTAAGGTCGTACTCATAGGAGTATCGAAAGTTTTTCCATTCTCAAATCCGAACTTTTTAACTAAGTTCAGAGCATATTTGGTTTGAGAAATAAAGAAACCATTATATTGTTGTTTAACTTGCAACCCTAGGAAATAATTCAATTCTCCAACCATGCTCATTTCGAACTTAGATTTCATAAGATCTGCAAACTCAATAGTCATGTTAGTACAGGTAGATGCATAAATAATATCATCAACATAAATTTGCACTATTAAAATGTGATCATTATGTTTCTTTACAAACAGAGTTTTATCAATACTTCCCATTATAAAGTTATGACTTAATAAAAACTTAGTCAATTTTTCATACCATGCCATGGGAGCTTATTTTAAACCGTAGAGAGCCTTTTTTAGGCGATAGATATGATCAATATTCTTAGGGTCTTCAAAACCCGTTGGTTGTTCAACATACACTTCTTCATAAAAATCACCATTTAAAAAAGCACTCTTTACATCCATTTGATAAATTTTGAGCTTTCTAAAACAAGCAATGGATATAAATAGTCTGATTGATTCAAGATGAGCTACTGGGGCAAAGGTTTCATCATAATCGATGCCTTCAATTTGAGTGTACCCTTGTACAACCAGTCTAGCCTTGTTTCTAATTATATTATCAAGTTCATCAGACTTATTTTTAAAAATTCACTTAGTTCCGATAATATATTTATCTTTCGGTCTAGGAACTAAGTACCAAACATCATTTCTAACAAATCGATTAAGCTCTTCTTGCATCGCAACTATCTAGTTTTCATTAGTAAGAGCTTCTTTTACATTAGTCGGTTCTATCTGAGATGTAAAACATACATAGTTACACACATCTTCTAGTTGTCTACGAGTGCATACACCAGTGAGAGAGTTTCCAAGAATTTGATTAGATGGATTGTCTTTAACAGTTCTCAGTTCAGAGTTTTTTTGACTTGATGAAGAATTTTGTTTATCAATTAGAAGTACTTCATCATTATCTGAACTTGAGACAAGTGTATTTAAGTGATCATCAATAACCACATTAATTGATTCTTGAATTACACCGATCTTCTTATTAAGAACTTGATATGCTCGACTATTCAGAGCATACCCTAAAAATATCCCTTCATCATTTTTGGTGTCAAATTTTTCCAGATTTTCACAATCACGTAAAATATAGCACTTGCTGCTGAAACTCGAAAGTATTTGACAGTAGGCTTCTTATCAAACCACATTTCATAAGCCATTTTACTATTTGATTTTCTAGTATAAACGTGATTAATTATATAACATGCAGTATTTACGGCTTTAGCCCAAAGATTTTTAAGGAGCTTCATACTATTTAACATTACATTTGCCATTTCTTGAAGCACTCTATTTTTTCTTTCTACTATACCATTTTGTTGTGGTGTTTTGGGCGCAGAGAATTCATGTGATATTCCCTGATCACTGCAAAACTTCTCAAAACCGCTATTCTCAAATTCTGATCCATGATCGCTACGGATCTTACAGACTTGAGTCTCTTTTTCAGTTTGGATACGTCTAAGTACCCTTTTAACTTCATTGAGAGTTTCTAATTTGTCTCTTAAGAAGACTACCCAAGTATATCTAATAAAGTCATCAATGCTTACCAAAATATACTTTTTACCACCTCGACTCTCCGTTCTAGTTGGTCCAATAAGATCCATATGGAGGGGTTCGAGCGGTTTAGATGTGGCATTGGAATCCACTTTTTTGTGAGAACTCTTAGTTTGTTTGCCAATCTGGCATTCGCCACATATTTGATCTATTTTTGTATTTTGGGTAAGCCTCTTACTAATTCTCTTTTGCTCAATCTATATAAGTTGCGGTAGTATACATGTCCAAGACGTTTATGCCATAATTCAGTATCATCGGTATGGACCATGTAACATGATAAATTGGATGAGCTAGAGTCACTTACAATATAGCAGTTTTCATAAGTTCTACGACTAGTTAATATTACAGAACCATTTTTATTTAAAATTTCACACCTTAGGTTAGAAATTTTTATGCTATGATTTTTATCGCATATTTGAGAAATGCTTAATAAGTTATGTTTTAAACCTTCTACATATAAAACATTCTCAAATAAAGGGAGGTTAGAAAGTTGAACCGTACCTTGGACAATAATCCTGCAGTTGCTACCATCACCACATGTGACTGAACCATCAATCATGTCTTTAAGATTGGTGAACAGACCTTTGTCACCAGTCATGTGTCTGGAGCATCCACTGTCTAGGTACCACTTTGAATGGCTTGAAACTTTGAAAGCAGTGTGGGCAACCAAGCAAGTAACCTTAGGAACCCATTTCATTACAGTTTTGAGTTTATGAGTATAGTTGGTCTTTTTGTTTTTGTAGTTGATATAAGACCGACCCATTGAGTTAGATTTTAAGAGCTCCTTAAGTAAATCAACAATTTTCTCAGCTAAAGGATTACAATTCTAATTTTTATAGTTGATATGGTTGCTTTTAGGTTTTAAGGATTGAAAAGTTTTAGTATTTTTAGAAAAAATTTGACTTGAACTTTTCCCTTTTGAGTTTGAAGACTCTCCTTTCACAAACTTAGGAGGAGTATTCTTATGTTTTGGGAGAAATATTTTTATCGTAGCCCAAACTGGATCGGTCGCCACATTTATAGGATCAAGATAAAAGTTTTTCTAATTTAGGATCACCTTGGGCATACCTCCAAGTGTCTTTTAAACTCAAAAGTGAAGAGGCTTCTGTAAGTGCTATATTTTATATCCCTGTTTATTGTCAAATTTGTGGTGCCAAAATCTCTGTTTTATATCTTGCATAAGTGAAGCTCTCTCAAAGATCAACATTCATGAACAAGCTAAGCTCACAAGTATAAAGATCAAAATTGAATGCAAGAACTACTCACAAGACATGACTCAAGCTTCAAGACTTCAAGAAGAGTATAAGTCAGTTCATAAAGAACTCAAGTCATGTACAAGGCAGTTCATGAAGAATTCAAGATACTTTCAAGATTGAGCTATATCAAGACTTCAAGGCTCATACTTCAAGGTTGCTAGTTCCTAATATTTCAATGTCCTTACTTCATGGTTGAGGTTTGACTGACCTTAGGTTGACCTTATAAGTAGGTCACTTTGGATACATAAATCAAATGTTTATTTTACATAAGATTGGTCAGTTCTTCGACTAGTCCTAGACCTTCTTTGACTAGTCCTAGAGTTGCTTCGACCAGTCTAAGAAATTCCTCGATAAGTCGTAAGTTTGTTACAAAAATCGGATATTTTCTGTTAGGCTTCGACTAGTCCAAGGATTTCTTCGACCGGTCGTAGGAACAGTGTCGACTGGTTCTACGACCAGTCGTAATTCTTCGACACAAAGTCCAGCGATAAATTCACAAGGTCTTCGACCAGTCGAAGGAGACCTACGACCAGTCGAAGGAGGTCTTCGACCAGTTGTAGAACGGTCAAAGCTTATCGCGCTCGATTTTTTTCAAATTTGTTATTTCTTCGACCAGTCGAAGGGTTCCTTAGACCAGTCGAAGATGCGATCTGCTCACCTATAAATAAAGCACGAATCTCAGAAGAAATCATCGAATTAATTAATCATTTCAAGCCAATCTTCGTCGAACTTCTGAGAGATATTTCTGTGCTCCATCTAAGCTAAGTGTGCTTATTTAATTCTCTTTCCTTAGCTTTATTTAATTGATTTTGTTTCTGCTATTCCAATCTAAATTGATAAGAGGAATCGCTATTCCCTTTCTTTGGAATCAAAATCAATTAAGGCAAGCCCTACTTGGTTAAATTTAAAATCTATTAGAATTAGAACCATTGTAATTGAGTACTGGACATTGAACTTGGACATTCAATCATCTACTCTGACTTGGTTCTACCGGGCTGCTACATCGAAGGAGATATTCAGGTATTTTACATTTAATTGTAAGTTCCTTTCTGTTTTGGTTTCTTTCAAGATTTGCCAGAAAAATCTTGTTGTTTTGGTTATCTGAGGAGAGCCAGGAAAACTCAGAAGAGGGGTTTTTTTTTTTAATTGTGTAAGCCCATAGACAAAGACACAATTGTAAAGGTTTTTGGTGAACCTGGAAAACCTATTTTGTTAGTGAACGCTAATATCCCCTGTGTGAGGATATTAGGAGTGGAGTAGCATTTTGTGTGGCTGTTGTTTAACAGTTGGTGAACACACAGGCGAACCACTATAATCCCTAGTGTTATGGTTGAATGATTTACATTTCTAATATTTAATTATTCTTTTGTGGGATGTATGAATGTGGTGAATGTTGTAATCATTTAATTCAAGCTTTGAGAGAATTTTGTAATAGTTTAGAATTTACTTTATGCTATTCCTTTATTTACTTGAATTTAACTTTCCTTTAAAGTTGTTCCAGCAAGGTTGCCCTGCCATTTTTATGGTGTATGGCTGTCCCTAGAACAATACATTTGTAATTACAATTTATTTCAATTCAGTTTGTATTTATTTCTTTATTCCTCTTTGGTTTGAGATTTGATACAAGGATCTTTCTAGAAATAAGGTTGTCCTACCATAAACTCTGGTATTTGGTGAAAGGTTGTCCTTAGAACAACATTTGTATCAACCTCTCAAGATCTAATTTTTGAGGTTGTTTTACTTTCTTACATTATAGTTTAATTTGGCTATCATATTGTTCTTAATTCCCCTGTTATAAGTTTTATTTGGCATTGTCCTATTCACCCCCCCCCCCCCCCTCTAGGACATATAGCTAGGCCTTTTCAAGTGGTATCAAAGCCTAATAGCTCATTCTTATTGCTATTTATTTGTATTTATTTCCTGAGCTAACGATCTAAGCTATTTAAAAAGATGTCAAATTTTGATAGCCTTTCAGTCACGAGACCTCCACCATTTGATGGCTCCAACTATGCCTATTGGAAAGCCAGAATGAGGATCTTCCTCAAGTCAATGGATGAAAATGTGTGGCAAGCCACAGTGACTGAATGGAAACCTCCTGTCATGGAAGTTACTGGGGTTGATGGTTCAAAATCTATGAAAGTCACACCATATTACCAATGGACCACTCTTCAGAAAAGTGAGAGTAATGCTAATTCTAAAGCACTAAATGCAATTACTTGCGCACTATCACCGGATGAGTTCAAAAGAATCATTTTCTGTAATACTGCAAAGCAAGCCTGGGATATATTAGAAATGACACACGAGGGTACTACAATTGTCAAAAAATCTAAAGTCTAACTCCTCACAACCAGATTTGAAGAAATTCATATGGAGGAAAATGAAATGTTATGGACTTTTATACTAGATTGAATGACATTGTAAACTCAATGTGGGGTCTTGGCGATAAAATCCCAGAAAGTAAAGTGTGTGCAAAAATATTACGCTCACTTCCTGAACGGTTCAATTCTAAAGTAACCGCAATCCAGGAACTTCGTGATACGGATGATATGAAGGTTGAAGAACTAGTTGGTTCTCTACAAACCTACGAGGTAAACTTTAAAGCTCCTAAAGGTAAATCTATCGCACTTAAATCTTCTAAATATAATACAGAAGAAAATTCTGATTCAGAAGATGATATGGCTCTTTTAGCTAAAAAATTTTACAAGATTTTCAAAAGCAAGAAAAGGGTTGATTTTCAAAAATCAAATGATAAAAAGAAGTTTAGACCTAAATTTTAAAAATCTTTGAAAGATAGTCAATGTTACAACTGTCAAGAATATGGGCATTTAGCAAATAGATGTCCTAAAAAGGACAAACCTAAGAAGAAAGGTATGTTGGCTACATGGGATGAATCATCTGATTCTGAAGCTTCTTCTGAATCAGAAGATTCTGAAACTGAGTTGAGCAATGAGGTTAAAGCTCTTACGACTCTAGCCAAATTCACATTTTCAGATAATGACTCAACAAGTGAAGAAAATCTGAGTAGTGAATGTGAAAATGAAGATGATCTTCAAGATGCTTACAATGCCCTATATAAGGAAAGTTGTAAAATTGCTGTCAAACTTAAACTTCAAAAAGAAAAGTTTTCTAAACTCAAAGAATGTTTTGAATCGCTTGTCTTAGAAAAATCACAAATTTCAGATTGTTTTGAAAAATCAAAATGCGATTTGGAATTCAAGAACTCCCTAATTATTGATTTGAAATCTGAAATTGAGAAACTCAAAACTGAAGTATCTTCTCTTCTGAGTCTAAAGGACACATGGAAATATGCCCAAGGAGATCCAAAGTTAGAAAAACTTTTATCCGGGTCAAGAAAATGTGGCGATCTATCCGGATTGGGATATGATAAAAATCTACCTCCTAAACAAAAGTATACTCCTCCTATGTTTGCTAAAGGAGAGTCCTCAAACTCAAAAGGGAAAAGTACTTATCAAGATTTTTCTAGAAATTCAAAAACTTTTCAAAAACCTAGAAGCAGTCATGTCAACTTTAATCAGAAACGAAATCCACTAGCTGAAAAGATAGTTGATTTACTCAAGGAGCTCTTAAAATCTAACTCTATAGGTCATTCATACAACTATAATCATAAGACGACCAACTATGTTCCTAAACCTAAAACAGTTATGAAATGGGTTCCAAAAGTCACCTGCTTGGTTGCTCACATTGCTTTCAAAGCAACAAGTCAGTCAAAATGGTACCTAGACAGTGGATGCTCCAGGCATATGACAGGGGACAAAGCTTTATTCATCGATCTGAAAGATATGATTGATGGTTCAGTCACATTTGGTGATGGTAGCAACTGCAAGATTATAGGCCAAGGTACGGTTCAGCTTTTTAATCTTCCTGTGTTTAAAAATGTTTTATATGTTGAAGGCTTAAAACATAACTTGCTTAGTATATCTCAAATATGTGATAATAACCACAGTGTTCGGTTTTCTAATCAAAGCTATGAAATACTAAACAATAAGGGTTTTGTAATATTAACTGGACGTAGAACATCTGAAAATTGCTATATTATTAGCGAATCCAGCTCATCTAATCAAACATGTCACATGGTCCATACAGACGAGACTGATTTATGGCACAAACGTCTTGGACATGTACATTATCGAAATTTATATAGATTGAGCAAACGAGAACTTATAAGAGGTTTACCCAAACTTCAGAAATTAGATAAAATATGTGATGAATGCCAGATAGACAAACAACAAGGAACTCACACAAAAAGGTGAATTCAAATACCACATCAAGACCACTCGAACTCCTCCACATGGATCTGATAGGACCTACCAGAACGGAAAGTCGTGGTGGGAAAAAGTATATCTTGGTGATAGTTGATGACTTTACCAGATTTACATGGGTAGTCTTCTTAAGGGATAAATCTGAAACCCTTGAAGAAGTAAGTAAAGTTCTCAGAAGGATTCAAACTGAAAAATGTTCTCAAATCAGTAAGATTCGTAGTGATCATGGATCTGAATTCGAGAATAGCAATTTTGAGAAGTTCTGTACCGACCAAGGAATATTACATGAATTCTCTGCTCCCAAAACTCCACAACAAAATGGAATTGTTGAAAGAAAGAATAGAGTACTTCAAGAAATGGCTAATGTCATGTTGAATAGCATGAAGCTTTCTAAAAATCTTTGGGCTGAAGCAGTCAACACAGCTTGCTATATTATTAACCGAGTCTACACTAGCAAAGATAATAATAAAACGGCTTACGAATTGTGGTTCAATAAAAAGCCTACTGTTAAATACTTTCGAGTTTTTGGCAGCAAATGCTATATTTTACGTGATCGTGAAAATTTGGAAAAATTTGATACAAAGAGTGATGAAGGGATTTTTCCTAGGATATTCCTTAAACAGTCGTGCTTATAGGTTCTGAACAAAAGGACTGGTGTGATTCAAGAATCCATCAATGTTGTCATTGATGATCACTTAAATAAGCCTATCTCTAATTCAGATAATGATGAAGTTTTAATCATTGATAAACCCGATACTTCATCAAATCAGACTGAATCTGAATTGAGGACTGTTAAAGATCATCCAACCACTCAAATTCTTGAAACCCTCTCACTGGTGTTCGCACCCGTAGACAACTTGAGGATTTATGTAATTATGTATGTTTTACATCCCAAATAGAACCATCCAATGTAAAAGAAGCTCTTGCTGATGAGAACTGGATTGTTGCGATGCAAGAAGAACTTAACCAATTCGTAAGAAATGATGTTTGGTATCTCGTACCAAGACCTAAAGATAAACACATCATTGGAACAAAATGGATTTTCAAAAATAAGTCTGACGAATGTGGAAATATAATTAGAAACAAGGCTAGACTAGTGGTACAAGGTTATACTCAAATTGAAGGAATTGATTTCGATGAAACTTTTGCACCAGTAGCTCGTCTTGAATCTATCAGACTATTTATATCCATTGCATGTTTTAGAAAGATAAAGATCTATCAGATGGATGTGAAAAGTGCTTTTCTAAATGGCGATTTACATGAAGAAGTCTATGTTGAACAACCAATGGGTTTTGAAGATCCCAAAAATACTGATCATGTGTATCGGCTTAAAAAGGCACTTTATGGATTAAAACAAGCACCTAGGGCATGGTATGAGAAACTAACAAAATTTCTTTTAAGTCACAATTTTCAAATGGGATCTGTTGATAAAACTCTATTTGTTAAAAAACATAATGATCATATCTTAATAGTACAGATTTATGTTGATGATATCATCTATGGTTCAACTTGTACTAACTTGACTACTGAGTTTGCAGACTTGATGAAATCACAGTTTGAAATGAGCATGGTTGGGGAATTGACTTATTTCCTTGGTTTGCAAGTTAAGCAGCAACCTGAAGGAATATTCATCTCTCAATCTAAGTATGCTTTGAATCTAATCAAGAGATTTGGATTTGAGAATGGCAAGAATTTCGATACTCCTATGAGTACTACCCTGAAACTCTCAAAAGACTATAATGGTAAAAATGTTGATTCAAAACTTTATCGGAGTATGATTGGTAGTTTGTTATATTTAACTGCTAGTAGACCTGATATTTCTCTAAGTGTTGGTATTTGCGCAAGATATCAATCTGATCCTAAAGAATCACACTTGATTGCTGTCAAGCGAATTATTAGATATGTCGCAAGTACTGTAAATCTCGGTCTCTGGTATCCTCATGAGACTAGTGTCCAATTAGCTGGGTACTCGGATGCTGACTGGGCTGGTAATCTAGATGATAGAAAATCAACCAGTGGTGGTTGTTTTTACATTGGAAATTGTCTAGTTTCCTGGTTTAGTAAGAAACAAAATTCTATATCACTTTCAACAGCTGAAGCTGAGTATATCGCAGCTGGTAATGCATGTACACAGCTTGTTTGGATGCAACGAATGCTGAGTGATTATGGAATTAAACAGGATTCTATGTTATTGCATTGTGATAATTCCAGTGCAATAAATATTTCAAAAAATCCTATTCAGCATTCTCGTACTAAGCACATTGACATTAGATTTCATTATATTAGGGAATTGGTAGAAGAAAAAGTTATATCTCTGGAATATATTCCTACTGAAGATCAGAGAGCTGATATTTTCACTAAACCTCTTGATAAAATTAGGTTTAATAAGATGAAATTTGATCTTGGCATGTGTATTTTAAAATGATTATTTATGCCTACATGTATCATATTGTATATATTTGCTAGGTTTAAATTCATTTTCTTTCAAAATTGCAAGAAATATGCTTTTTTTTTAATTCCTTCGACCTGTCGTGAGTGTACTCGACCAGTCGTCCTACGACCGGTCGTAGATACCTACGACCAGTCGTAGATCTCGGAAATCACTTAAATTTGGAGATTTTTGCTTTCTTCCTCATTTCCTTTTTTCTCTCAAAGGAGCCGAGCTTCGACTTGTCGAACCCACCATTGTGTTCTTCAAGGTTAGTGTTCCATTTACGTTTTTATTGCAAATCAGTGTCTAGATTTCTATCTTTTCTATCTTGAAGCTTTCTATTTTTGATTTCATTGAGATTTGGGGTTTGATTTTTGAAAAATCTGTTTTGAAGAAACCCTCTTCTCAATCCTTTGCAACTTCTTAATTTCTTGATATCCTTGTTGCAAATGGCTTCTAGAGGTAAAAAATCTACTTCCCGTGGTCCTTCTACTCTTCCTCCAGATTGACCAAACGTCATCTTCTTGAGCCTACTAATGATCCTTCTTATGTTATAGACCTTAGAGCTCGTAATGTGATTGTTGAACATCCTGTTGATGTTAACCATATTGCACCTTTTGGTATCCTACCTTTGCTTGAAGCTGTAGGTTGGGCTAACTTATTGCATTGGGGTGGGCCTGCATACCGGTCCATTGCTCAATCCATGTTTACATGCATAAGTGACTTCTCACTGATATAGTTAACTTTTAAAATATCTACTAGTGAAGGGCCATTTGAAATTGATCGACATTTAATTTCAGCCCTTATGGAGATTCCTGTAAATGATGAGGGTATTCCTATCCATAATCTAACTGATAAACCCTCAATTTCTGAAAAACGTATGCTCACTAGAGATTTGTGTAACATGGATGTTCAATGGACACATAAAGGGAATGCGCTTCCCGCAAGGTTTTTGTTACCCAAATACAGAGTGCTCCATAGAATCTTTGTGTCTAATCTGTATCCTCGGTCAGGTAATAAAACTGACTTGACCTCTTTATGGTACGTATTATTCATGCTATTTCCAGTGGTACTCAGATTTGTCTCCCATCCTTAATCTGTCATTTTTTCTTCTTCAGTTTCGACTCCATCCTGGTCATAGTGACATCCCTTTTGGTTACTTAATGACTGTATTAGCCACACATATGTTGGTCGATATGCCTGTTAATGAAGCTCCTATTCATCATCTGATTTTCAACAACACTAATCTCAATAAGATGAAGCTGGATTTACTTACTTCCTGAACAAGGTGGTAATGGTGGTGGTGGTGGTCATGAAGAAGCAGGGGATGACATTAATATGGATGATATCTTTGAGGAACTGGATTCTGATTCGACAAATGATCCAGATTTTGTACCATCTGATTTTGATGCACGTCTGAGTGCATTGGAGGGTAAAGTTGAGAATTTGAATGAAAAATTAGAAAACATGTCTGTTACTCGTGATTCTCAATTCAAGTACATGCGAAATATCTTCTTGATTATAACAAACATGCACCAACTTGATCCCTCTTTCTGCTCTGTCTGTCTTCTAGTTCTAATTCTGACTAGTCTTTTTGGATTGCTGGTCTGTAATAACCTTCTAATTTAGCACTTGGTTGACTGAATTTTAGTTGGATACTATCACTGTTTTATGCTGGATATTTATTCTATATGAAGCTATGAAGAGTATCTCTATATCTGTTTTGCTTTCATCTTATAACTCCTCTTGTTTACTCTCATATATCTCTTTTTTTTAGTTCTCCTTTGTCATATAGTGACAAAAAGGGGAGAATGGTTTGTTCTTAACTTAACGATGTGATTGTGAGAGGTGAAAGAGTAGCAGTGGTTATGTTACTCAGGGGGAGTTTGAATGTTGAATGAGTTTGAATGTTGAAGTGTTTATGTTTATCTTTGAATGTTGAATATTGAAGTGTTTTGTTTATCTTGGTTATGTGTTTTGTCACTAATTTGACAAAGGGGGAGATTGTAAGTGCTATATTTTATATCCCTGTTTGTTGTCAAATTTGTGGTGCCAAAATCTCTGTTTATATCTTGCATAAGTGAAGCTCTCTCAAAGATCAACATTCATGAACAAGCTAAACTCACAAGTATAAAGATCAAAGTTGAATGCAAGAACTACTCACAAGACATGACTCAAGCTTCAAGACTTCAAGAAGAGTATAAGTCAGTTCATAAAGAACTCAAGACATGTACAAGGCAGTTCATGAAGAATTCAAGACACTTTCAAGATTGAGCTATATCAAGACTTCAAGGCTCATACTTCAAGGTTGCTAGTTCCTAATATTTCAATGTCCTTACTTCATGGTTGAGGTTTGACTGACCTTAGGTTGACCTTATAAGTAGGTCACTTTGGATACATAAATCAAATGTTTATTTTACATAAGATTGGTCAGTTCTTCGACTAGTCCTAGAGTTGCTTCGACCAGTCTAAGAAATTCCTCGATAAGTCGTAAGTTTGTTACAAAAATCGGATATTTTCTGTTAGGCTTCGACTAGTCCAAGGATTTCTTCGACCGGTCGTAGGAACAGTGTCGACTGGTTCTTCGACCAGTCGTAATTCTTCGACACAAAGTCCAGCGATAAATTCACAAGGTCTTCGACCAGTCGAAGGAGACCTACGACCAGTCGAAGGAGGTCTTCGACCAGTCGTAGAACGGTCAAAGCTTATCGCGCCCGATTTTTTTCAAATTTGTTATTTCTTCGACTAGTCGAAGGGTTCCTTAGACCAGTCGAAGATGCGATCTGCTCACCTATAAATAGAGCACGAATCTCAGAAGAAATCATCGAATTAATTAATCCTTTCAAGCCAATCTTCGTCGAACTTCTGAGAGATATTTCTGTGCTCCATCTAAGCTAAGTGTGCTTATTTAATTATCTTTTCCTTAGCTTTATTTAATTGATTTTGTTTCTGCTATTCCAATCTAAATTGATAAGAGGAATCGCTATTCCCTTTCTTTAGAATCAAAATCAATTAAGGCAAGCCCTACTTGGTTAAATTTAAAATCTATTAGAATTAGAACCATTGAAATTGAGTACTGGACATTGAACTTGGACATTCAATCATCTACTCTGACTTGGTTTTACCGGGCTGCTACATCGAAGAAGATATTCAGGTATTTTACATTTAATTGTAAATTTCTTTCTATTTTGGTTTCTTTCAAGATTTGCCAGAAAAATTGGTTATTTGAGGAGAGCCAGGAAAACTCAGAAGTGGGGTTTTTTTTTTATTGTGTAAGCCCACAGACAAAGACACAATTGTAATGGTTTTTGGTGAACCTGGAAAACCTATTTTGTTAGTGAACGCTAATATCCCCTATGTGAGGATATTAGGAGTGGAGTAGCATTTTTGTGTGGCTGTTGTTTAACAGTTGGTGAACACACAGGCGAACCACTATAATCCCTAGTGTTATGGTTGAATGATTTACATTTCTAATCTTTAATTATTCTTTTGTGGGATGTATGAATGTGGTGAATGTTGTAATCATTTAATTCAAGCTTTGTGAGATTTTGTAATAGTTTAGAATTTACTTTCTGCTATTCCTTTATTACTTGAATTTAAATTTCCTTTAAAGTTGTTCCAGCAAGGTTGCCCTGCCATTTTTATGGTGTATGGCTGTCCCTAGAACAATACATTTGTAATTACAATTTATTTCAATTCAGTTTGTATTTATTTCTTTATTCCTCTTTGGTTTGAGATTTGATACAAAGATCTTTCTAGAAATAAGGTTGTCCTACCATAAACTCTGGTTTTTGGTGAAAGGTTGTCCTTAGAACAACATTTGTATCAACCTCTCAAGATCTAATTTTGAGGTTGTTTTACTTTCTTGCATTGTAGTTTAATTTGGCTATCATATTTGTTCTTAATTCCGCTGTTATAAGTTTTATTTGGCATTGTCCTATTCACCCCCCCCCCCCCCCCCCTAGGACATATAGCTAGGCCTTTTCATTTTCAACTTCAAGTTTTAGTTTTTCAATTTTCAGATTTAAGATTTTCAATAAGGGGGTTTTGAAATCTAAATCGCATTTAGTCTTTCCAAAACATATAAATGATGAGATTTTTTCTAAAAAGGACAGGAGTATCAAACAAAATTTGTGTTTAAGTTTCAAAAGCTTTTCATGAAGTTTTAGTTTTAACCCAAGCAATTTAATACAACTCTCCTTGTATAGGCATTATAAACATCTTGAAGATCTTCTTCATTTTCATGATCACTATTCAGATTTTCTTCACTAGTTGAATCATCAGATCTGAAAAAGTGAACTTGGCTAGAGTCATAAGGGCTTTGACATCATTGCCCGACTCGGTTTCAGAATCTTCGGATTCAAAAGCTTCAGAGCCAGAAGATTCATCCAAGTAGCTAACATACCTTTCTTTTAGGTTTGTCCTTTTTAGGACACTTGTTCGTTAAATGCCCATATTCATGGCAGTGTAACATTGACTATCTTTTAAAGATTTTCAAGTTTTTAGATTTAGATATTTTCTTATCATTAGATTTTTGAGAATCAACCCTCTTTGTACTTTTAAAAATCTTATAAAACTTTTTAGTTAAAAGGGCCATATCATCTTCAGAATTTTCTAAATCAGAATTACTATTTTCTTAAGAAATACATTTAGAAGATTTAAGGGCAATGGATTTACCTTTAGGAGCTTTAAAGTTTAACTCATAGGTTTGTAAAGAACCAACTAATTCTTCTACCCTCATACTATCCATATCACGAAGTTCCTGAATCGCGGTCACCTTTGAATTGAACCGTTCAGGTAGTGAGCGTAGTATCTTTGCAAGACTTTACTTTCTGGGATTTTATCACCGATACCCCACATAGAGTTGCCAATGTCATTCAATCTAGTAAAAAGTCCATGAAAGTTTCACTTTCCTCCATACGTATTTCCTCAAATTTGGTTGTTAGATTTCTTGACGATTGTTGTTCCCTCGTGTGTCATTCCTAAAATATCTCAGGCTTGCTTTGCAGTATCACAGGATATAATTCTTTTGAATTCATCCGGTGATAGTGCGCAAGTTATGGCGTTTAAAGCCTTTGCATTGACATTACTCTCATTTTTCTGAAGAGTGGTCCAAGAAAAATAAGGTGAAATTCTTAATGTTTTAGATCCGTCAGTACCAGTTACTTCAGTGGTAGGAGGGGTTCATTCAGTCACTGTGGCTTGCCACACGCTCTCATCCATGGATTTTAAGAAAATTCTCATCCTGGCTTTCCAATAGGCATAATTACAGCCATCAAATGGTGGAGGCCTAGTGATTGAAAGGCTATCAAAATTTGACATTTCAAATAGCTCAGATCAATTAGCTTAGAAAATTAATCCAAAAGAAATAACAATTAAAACGAGCTATTAGGCTCTGATACCACTTGAAAAGGTCGAGCTATATGTCCTACAGGGGGGTGAACAGGATTATGCCAAATTTAAAAATAACACAGCAGAATTTAAATAAATTAAATACAGATAGCAATAGATAATCCCACAATGCTGAATTTAAAGACAACCTCAAAAGAATGAGTATTGAGAGGTTGATATAAATGTTGTTCTAAGGACAACCTTACACCATAAAAACCAAGGGTTTATGGCAGGACAACCTTACTAGAACGGTTTATGTATCAAAAACTCAAACTGTTATAGAGGAATAAAGAAATAAATAGCAAGAAGGGAAATCTAAGCTATTAGAACATTCCCACACATCCACATAAGGATTACAACATTCTCCACAAATGTAAAAAGGGAATTAATATCATCCACACAAATAAATAAACAATCAAACCACAAGATAAAGAATTATAGTGGTTCGCTTGTGTGTACACCAACTGTTTAGAAATACAGCCACACAACTACTCCACTTCTAATATCCTCACACAGTGGATATTAGCGTTCACTATGAAAATAGGTTTTTCCAGGTTCACCTAAAACCCTCACAATTGTGTCTTTCAAGTGGGCTTACACAATTCAAAAACCCCACACTCTGAGTTTTCTGGATCACCTTAGATAAACCAAAACAGAGATTTTTCTGGCACAATCTCAAAAATGAAAACAGAAATTTACAATAATGTAAAATACCTGGATATTCTCTTTTTAATGCCGCCCGGAAGAACCAAATTGGAGTAGAATTTCAATGTCCAAACTCACTTATGAAATGGTTCTAGGTTCTAAATTGATTTTAAATTAAATCAAGTTGGGCTAGCTCTATTTGATTTTGATTCCAAGAAAAGGGCAATCTCAATCCCTTCTTCAAATATGATTGGAATAAAGAATACAAAATCAAATATAACAAAGCTAAATTAAGAGAATATTCAATGAGCACAATATAGCTTAAAAAGAACACTAACTTATCTCTCAGAGTGATGAATTGAATTAGCTTGAATTGAATGAAATACTCTGAAATTCATGCTCTATTTATAAGTGAAGAAATCGCGTTCACGATTGGTCCTGTGGACACTATGACTGGTCGTAGGACAAACAGATTTTTAAAATTTTGAGAGCGATCGGATAAAGCCATTCTACGACTGGTCGTAAGCCCTTCACGACCAGTCGAGGGACCTCCACAACTGGTCGGGTAGAACCAGATTTAGTTGCTGGACTTTGAGTCGTGGCTGCAGGACTGGTCGAGAACGAGTCGAGCACTATTCATACCTCCGGTCGAGCAATCTCCAGGACTGGTCGTGGCTTAACAAAAAATTCTGAAAATTTACAACAACCTTATGACTGGTCGTGGAATTTCTTGGACTGGTCGAGTCAGTGCTAGGACTAGTCGAACAGAGTCTAGGACTAGTCGAGAAACAGTCTATTCACTTATAAAATGAGTTAATTATGTATTCAAAATGACCTACCCTAAGATCAATCTAAGGTCATTCATACCTTATCCATGATGTATGAACATTGAAACTTCTTCTCCTTTGGTTGATAGATGATCTTCGAAGTTCACAAAGCTTGAGGTCTTGACATATATAGAAGCTTGAACTTGAGATCTTTCGAAGCTTGAATTTGTTGTTACATTGAAGCTTGAGCTTGAGGTACTTGAGTTATACTTCACCTTGAGTCTTGAGTACTTAATCTTGCATTAGAAGTTCTTGAAGTAAAGACCATTGTCCTCGTACATGATTTGCATTGTCTAGAATATGTAGATCCACTACATAAGACATAGATTCCAAGAGGTTTTAGTACTACTAAATTTGACAATTATAGGGGCTAAAAACAATAGCACTTACAGTAGGGACCCCGTCTAGCTCCTCAGCTACCCGTTTGCTCTAGCAGCCCAGTGAACGACATCGACTCGCTCTACACCTCCATCAACTGTTACGGTTTGATAACGTTAATGGCTATCGCAGTGAGGAGTATCTTTTAAGATTGCACACTCATCATTCATAATCCAACATAAATCACAATATATGAGGAGAGACATATTAAACAATGCAATTTATAATCATGGTCCTATATTAAAAAATAAGTTAGTCAACATAATTTCAACATTAAGGAAATGTAATAGAAATCGCAATGCAAGTGGACGTGTCTAGATAGTCAAATAATCAATCATACAAACTTCACAAAATGGCTAGAAAATCAAGATTTAAACTTTTACTTCACCCAGAAATCATATCGTATGTAAACATCACAAGATGGCTAGAAAATCAAAAAGAAAATTTCAGCTCCACCTGGAAATCAAAATACGACTGAACACTCCAAGATGAAGAGAGAATTAACATACAAACATCTATTTCACCCGAAAATCATATCATACGTGCACACCGCAGGATGACTAGAAAATCAACAAGCGAACTCCCGCTCCACCCGAAAATCACAGTACGACTGAACATGGTAAGATGAAGAGAGAATCAACAAACAAACTCTACACCACCCGAAAATCATATTGTACATGAACACCGTAAGATAGGTAGAAAATAGATAAGTGAACTCCCACTCCACCCAGAAATCATAGTACGACTGAATACCGTAAGATGGTTAGAAAACCAACATATAAAACTCTAGTTCACCCGGAAATCATATCGAATGTGAACACCGCAAGATGGCTAGAAAATCGACAAGCGAACTTCAGCTCCACCTGAAAATCACCATACGACTGAACACCACAAGATGAAGACAAATCAACATACACACTCTAGACCACCCGAAAATCATATCATAGGTGAACACCACAAGATGGTTAGAAAATAGATAAACGAACTCCCGCTCCATCCGGAAATCACAATACGACTGAATACCGCATGATGGCTAGAAAACAACAAGGTATACGAATATAACTAACAAACCATAAAAGAGCACCAATAATCCATTAAAGCCACAAGGGTAAATATGCGGTCCAAGCCGTGTAAGGCAAATGTGCGATACAAGCCGTGTAAGACAAAATAGGGACCGCAAGATGGTGAGTCCACAACGAATTAATTTCAATCCATCAAGTATCGCAAGTAGTAACATGTAGCAAGTTTTATGACTAGAGGTGATATGCGACAATCAAATTATCCATGCTTACAAAAATTAAAGAGGCATATCTATCATCCAATATAAGAAATAATTGCGCAACAAATTAGCATATTCAATAGTGATGTAAATAACTTAATGAGAGAAATCAAGCATCATCTATATCCAGATTGATGAATTTAAGTGGGAAGCTCAAAGGGTGAGTCCTTACCTTATGGTTTGGTTCACGTTGTTAGATGGTGTGTGCTTCTTATAATTGAATCCTACTCGATTAAAATCGTAAGAGGTTTAGCTTGGTCTTAATCAAGAGACATTTAGAATTCCTACATGATCAAATAAAATTTAGAGTTAAATACTTTCAACTATAATAAATTTAGAACTTAGGATATGGAGATGATTCTTCCCTATCATACTTCCTCTCTCCTTCTCCTTTCTCTCTTTTCTCTCTTCGATGGTGTCCCAGCCAGGCCTGAACTCACCTGACTGGGTCAAAATGACCCACTGACTCAGCTCGAGCCAAACTCGACCCGAACTTAGTCACCGAGTCGGCCCAGCTCGGTGTACCCACAATAGCACCCTCTATCTCTCTTTCCTTCCTTCTCCCTTCTTTTCTTTATATGTTGGGATGTCCAGCAAGGGTCTGGCCCGAGTCAACTCAGACTCAACTCGACAGCCATAACCAGACAGCGAGTTAACTCGACTCCCAACTCTCTCTCTCTCTCTCTCTCTCTCTCTCTCTCTCTCTACCTCCTACTACTGAAACATCCAACAATGCCTAAACTCAGACGGAGTTCAACTGGACAGTGTTGGGGCAGCAACTCAGCTCGGGTCACTCTCACCCGATGTGGCAGCCACCTGAGGAAAGGGTCAACATCTCTTCTCCTTCCTCCATCTTCTTCTTCTCTCCCTTCCTTCCTTACTTTCCTCTCCGCAACTCAATAAACCAGCATGGGACGACAACAACAACCCAACGAGTTCAGTCCGTAGCTCGGGCAGCAGCAAAGTGCCGCACCAACTGGCTTACCCGACTCAACAACAACTCAGGCCCCGTTTATTAAATCTGAAGTCTAAAGCCTGAATCTGAAATCTGAAGCTGAATCTGAAATCTAAAGCCTGAATCTGAAATCTAAAGTCAAAAACCTTGTTTGGCAATTATGGATGAAGTCTGAAAATTAAGTACTGAATTTGAAATAATTTGTTTGTTAACAAACATCTGAAATGTCCAAAATATGTTAATTTGACACATTTGCCCTTATCTCCTGTTTCGAAATGTTTTATATTATAAATAAATTATTTTTTATTAAATGAAAATACAATTATTCTATTTAATTCAAATAAACTAAAAAGTACTTAATAAAAAAAAATTAAAATATCATTATTCACAAAAGTCAGGGTGGGCCCCATATAGGTTTTCGGCGCAGGAACTTCCTGCGAAAGGCTTTCCCACGGAATCCACATCCATGGGCTAGTGTACCACACGAAAAATGGATTGGCTACTCCCACTACCACACGAAACAGTTGGGATAATGATTTCCACCGTTGAAACCTTTCTAGGCCCCTCAGTGATGTTTATTTGTCATCCAACCTGTTCATTATATCATAAGGGCATGGATGAAGGGAAAACAAAAATATAGGCCCACTATAACGTTTCTGTACCACACACCAGCTATATAGCTAGTGTAAATATCTATCGTGCAAAAGACAAGTGCCAAAGCTTCTCCATGTCCGAGTTGTACGAATGGTTCAAAGGAGATCAAAGTTACATGGCCCTACAAAAATGTATTTATTATATCCACACTGTTCATCAAAAATTTTAGATCATTTTTGAGCATTATCCAAAAAATGAATCATATCCAAAACTCAAATGGACCACACTAAAAATAGCAATGGGATAATGATTTTCACCGTTAAAAAATTTGTAGGCCCACTATAACGTTTATTTTCCATCCAATCTATTCATAAGGTCAAAAAATATCTGGATGAAGAGGAAAAACAAATTTCATATTGATCCAAAACTTCTATGACCCCAAAAGGGTTTCAATGATAGACGTTCAATCCCCCACTGCCTTTTGTAGTGTGGTCGAGTTTATCTTTAAATCTATCTTATTTTTCGGCTCATGCCTTACGACGAGCTCGCAAAATGGATGGACGGTTTGGATATAAAAAATACGTCATGATGGGACCCACAAAACTTGCTGACGTCAATACACCAGCCAATCCGCTTCCCAATCGGAAAAGGATTGGCTACTCCCCCAGCCCCAACCCCGTGGCTGGTGGTCGGTGCTCAGTGGGCCCCACCATGATGTATTTGTTTCATCCATTCCATTCATCCATTTTTAAAAATCATTTTAGGCCTGACGCCAAAATTGAGAGGGATATAAATCTCAGGTGGACCACACCATAGGAAAACATAGTGATTGGATATTGTTCACTCCCCAAGTATAGGGTTGTGATGTAGTAATAAACTCGGTAAGACCGAGGTCGAATCCACAGGGACTGAAACTCGTACGTATTCTGAAAATTACTAGAATTAGAACTAGGATAAGATGAAACCTAAATCGAATGATTTTTGATGAATAATGGTGAAATAATTATCTAAAACTTAAGAATTCAGAGAGAGGGAACTAGGGATTCAGAGGATCCACTTGTAGAGGTCAGGGAGATCTATGTCGATTCATGAACTCAACTGGACTTCGAGTCTCATCTTCATCCATCCAGTTGGAAGATATAACCTGAAAATCAATGTGAACTTCCTTTGATCTAGTTTTCAAATAGACGAAAGGTATAAGAATTAGATATGATTCCATCACAAATCCATGCCCATGAGACAAGGTAATCAACAGAACTTAAACCAATCCATACCAATCAGAAGATGTGTGAATGTTAGGAAGAATTCCATCATCCAACCATGTCCAAGGGCAATGGTGAACAACAGGGTTTCTTGATTTCACAATCAAATATGAAGAAGAAGGAAATACTCAAGCCATCGCAGATCTATTGTAATTTAAGTCACAACAAATCATTAAAAACTATGATTATTTCAATTAATCAAACTAAAACCAAACATCAGTTCATAACCATAAATCAACGCCATAGAATCGGTCCCATCACGCCACAAGCTTCACCTATTAGCCCTAGCTAAGAGGTTTAGCCACACATGGATGGACTAGATCTCATCAAAAATTTGAGAAGAAAAGCATAACCAAAGAAAAACAACAAAACTCTTTCTTCTCTCCCTGTCTTTCTCTCTCTCACATGAGATTCTTCGTCCAAGGCCTTCGATGCCTGCTCCCCTGGTCCAAAAATCCTTTTTATAGCTGCTGGAGTGGAGAAAATCGGATTTAGAAAGCTGTCGCATGCGCAACGAAAGTCTTTTCGCAGCCAAGTTGGGGCCTCGAAACACGACACTTTCCTCGCTCAAATTCCAAAACAACACCGTCCTTTAGGACTTTCTTGGGTCCTCTACATGATGGACGGTTCAGATCTATCATATGATCAAAGATGGTGGCCCACAACCACCTGAAAAACTGGATTTCCTAATATGTGCGAAACCTTTCGCACCCTTTTGCTGTCGTGATCGGTGGGCCCATAGAAGTGTTTTCTGGGAAATCCACCCACCATCCATGCATTCAGAACGAATTTCAGTCAAGAATGGGTGGTTTTGAATGTCCATTGACGCGGCCCCGAGAAGAAATCACGAAAAGATCAGTTTTGAACATTGCAGGGCAGTCCGTTTGTGGCCTTTGTACCACACATGTGTGTATGCATGGGAGCAGAATATCAGCATGGTTTTGAAGCTCTCGAAGCCCTCTACACGGTGGACGGCTTGGATCAGCCGTACGGGTGACGGGTGGGTCCACAACTTCCACAAAAATCGGCCAGCGTCCGTTTTTACGTAATTGGAAACGGCAACTGCCGTTTTTAAGAGGACGCGTGGTCAGCAGCGCTGACCGCGTTACGCGGCTCTGGTGCGGCG